>JAQQSK010013776.1:0-11365 GCA_028658325.1 Potorous gilbertii
TGACTTCTGGAATATCTTATTCCACGCCCTCTGGTCCCTTAATCTGGAGCTCAGATCAGAGGAATAGCAACAAGAATTTGCTCTGGATAAGATTCCTTTGGAAGTATTAAAAGCATGCGGGTCCCCAGTCTCATCTGTCCTTGGGACCCTGTCACAACACAGCACGTTAGAATTCCCAAGAAAGCAGCAACAGGACTGGCCCAAACCTTCTGCTTGGAAGTACCCAGAGCTGAGGAAGTAAAGGAAGCTGAGCAATAATAGCCACAATGATCTTACCATAAAAAGTTATGGTCACAGGGAAGGTCTGAACGCAAACACAGAAGAGGTACATCCACACGCATCCCCTCAGCCCAATCATCATCAGATATTAGACATGGCCTTAAAGTGATTTTCTTACAGCTTGATGATTGTAAGAGAAAAATGGAGAGAAAAAGTAAGAAAAATACACTGCAAGTTGGGAAACGCAGAAGGGAAAGGAAGGTTAGGGGAAATTACTTCACATAATCAGGGCATGCAATTAGGTGTCTATACAAATGAGAAAAGCATAAGGGAGAAACTGAAACTTTGACATCACTTTCATCCAACTAGTCATAGAAGAGAAAACATATTCTGTACTCAAGTGGGTACAGAAATCCACATTACTCAACAGGGAATGGAGAGAAGGAAGAATTAGAGGGAAGGTAGATTAAGTTCTAAGTCAAAAAAAAATCTAAGTATGTACAAAAATACGTACGGTTTGGGGGTTTTTTGAGATAGTTAGAAAAAGGAATCTGAGGGAATGACCAACAACTGGGAAATAGCTGACCAAGTAGTTACAGTGATGTGATGGAATACTATTGTGCTATAAAAATGATGGAGGGGACAGTTTCGGGAAAATACCAAAAGGTATTTAAAAACTAATGCTGTGTAAGGTAAACAGATTAATAGAAGAACAATTTATACAAAAACAGAATATGGTAAAGACTTTGAAAGAATTAGAAACTGATTATTTTCATGACCAACCATGACCCAAGAGGGCCAATGATAAAACATGCTAGTCACCTCCTGAGACAGGGGTCAAGGACTCCGAGTACAGAATGCAATATTTTATTTGTTGGACAGGGCCAATGCATAAATTTGTTTTGCCAGACTATAAAAGTTGCTATGTAACAGGGTTTTAATTTTTCTTTTGTTCCTGAGGGGCTTAGGGGAGAAGGTGAATTTTTGTTGATTGGAAAAGAAAATCTCAAGAGAAATAATGAAATGGAATGAGAATGAAGAAAACAGCAGTGCCAGATCTCAAACTACAGTAAAAAAAAATGGCAATTATCAAAACAATTTGATACTAGTTTAAAAACAGAGATATTGATCAGTTGTACAGACTGGGAATACAATGTACAGAAAAAAATCATAGTCAATACTAAACACAAAGATTCCAGCTACTGATATAATATGACAAAAACTGCTAGGAAAATTGTACAGCAGTTTAACAAAGATTAGATTTAAACTAATACCCGATATAATATCTGACAAAAACTGCTAGGAAAATTGTACAGCAGTTTTACAAAGATTAGATTTAAACTAATACCTCATACTTTATATCAAGATAAGCTCCCATGGAGACACAATCTAAATATAAATTGTCACATTATAAATGAATTAGAGAAACATGTAAAATTTACCTGTCAGATCAAAGAATGGCATCAAAGTTCATTACCAAATAAGAGACAGAGGATCACAAAACATAAAATGGAAAATTTGATTGTATAAAATTAAAAAGCTTTTGCATAAATCTAATAAAGCTAAGATTAAAGGGGAAAAATTAATTGGGGAAAAAGTCTTTGCAAAAAGTTTATCAGATAAAGGTCTAATTTCCAAGTATATAAGGAATTAATTCAAATTTACAGGAATAAGCCATTTCCCAATTTAAAATGGTTAAAAGATATGAACAGATAGTTCTCAAAAGTAGAAACCCAGGCTATAGTCATATGAAAAAATGCTTCAAATAAACACTAATTAAAGAAATGCAAATTAAAACAATTCTCAAAGTCTACCTCTTGTTCCCATCAGATTGGCAAAAATGACAAAAACAGAAAATGATAAATGTTGGAGGAGCTGTGGAAAAACAGGCAAGGTATATGGTTGCTAGACCAACGAATAAACAGACACAACCATTTGGAGAGCAACACAAAAAAATCCTAAACAATGTATGTCCTTTGATGTAGGTGCAATAATCCTACATCTATAATCAAAAGAGATCAAAGAAGGGGAAAAAGGTCCTGTATGTAGGAAATATTTATAGTTACTATTTTTGTGGCATCAAAAATAAGTAAAACTGGGAACTAAGGGCATTTGTATTAATTGAGTAATGGATGAATAAGTTATGGCATAGATAGAATACCATTGTGCTGTAGGAAATAAGGAAAATACATGGTTTTTATAGGATATGGAAATACCTATGCACTGATACAGGATGAAGTAAGTAGAACTAGAAGAATAATTTATATTACAACATCAATAACATAATAAATTAGGAAACTCTTTTTCTTTTCCCAACAAGAAAAAAAAGAAAAACAAGGAATTTCTACCTTTCTTTTTTAAGAGAGACGGGGGAAGGCACACACATATTTGGAATGTTGCATGTACTATGAGATTAGGTCACACTAGTTTTACTAATTTTTTTACTCAGATACAAAGAAAGTCTCACAGAATGGAGATAATCTTTAAATATTTATAATGTAAAAACAAACCACATCAAACTTTTAAAAAATTAAAAAAGAAGATTTTTTTCAGAGAGTACTGTGAAGTAGAGGGGGAAAAGAAGATTATAAACAACAACAGCTTTCTCTGGCACTGACAAGATAGGAAATAAAAATGTTCATTTGCTGATCGTGAAATTTAAAAAGCTTTGGGAAAAAAAATTCTGTCCCTCCTCCTTCAATCTTCTCTTGGTTAATGTTACAAAAGTAACATATTAATAGGAAAAGAGAAAGGAAGGAAGGGAAGGAAGGAGGGGAAGAAAAGGAAGAAAGGAGGGAAGGGGAGGAAAAAGGAGGAAGGTAGGGAAAGAAAGAAGCAAACATTATGAACTGTCAGATGAAAGTAGACAACTTTCCAGAAACAAAATTCTCAGGCATTCAGAATTCTTTTCTATATTAAAAACACAAAGCACAATATCCTCATATGAAAAAGGATATGAATAGGTCTTTGAGAATGCACTCTTAAGTATTGTTTACTATGCTCCATAATCTCTTTTTAAATCAGATTAATACATATTAATAGTTGTAGCCAAATGTATCACACAAATTTCGATTACTTTGAATTTTTGGTTCACTCTGAATACTTTATCCAAAACCACTGAAGTGCAAAGATTAGGGACTACTATTTCACTGACTCTCTTTAGAATGCTTAAAGATTTTAATCTAAAATTATTAAGATTCATTAATAAGGACTGGAACTTTTTAAAACACCTCAAAGTAGGTAAGTGAAAATAATGCATGTGTCAATATCTGCAGCAAATGTGACTGAACTATATATATATATGTGAAAAACACTTAAATTCAATGCTTTATGAGTGACATTTTAAATGATTCACTAAAAAGTACTATATGATCATAATCTTACCAACTCTTCCCATGAATGTTTGTTAAACAAGAATAGCAAGCATCGTAATTTCAAAAGTTTAGCTGAAATAGGGTTAAATTAGCTAATGAAACACCATTACCTCTAATTCTGGATCCTTCACTAAAGCTCAGGGAAGGGGATGAGAATGGACATAGAGATCTCAAAGTCTCCTGCATAGAGATGATAGTTAAACCCATGGTGGCAGAAAGGGAAAAAGAAGATGGCAGTGTGTTATTTTAGAGATTCTTTTTGTTGTACGGTTTGGAGAAGATGACAACTGAGGTCCCTTTCAACTCTCAAATTCTGGGATTTTTGTGACTTAGGTTTTAATTTTGCTTCTGTTACTGAGAGTGTGTGATTTGGATCAATTGATTTAACCTCTTTGTTTCTCAGTTTTTTTATCTATAAAAAGCTAAATCATTATACTAGTGTAACGTACCTCACAAGGACCCTCAATGTAGTTTTAAAACCATAAAATATTATATCTTCATGCATGTGTAATGCCCGTCTATTCTGTTCTCTTTAAAACACTGATGTATTTCTTCACCTCTTTCCGTGTCCATTATTTCCCTCAACAAACTTCATGTTTAAGTCAAATTGAGCTATTAGCAGTTGCTCAAACTCATTATTTCATCATTTTCTACATCTGTACATTTGCACAAGCTCCCCTTCAAGCCTGGAATTTACTGCCACATTTCCCATCTCTTAAAATCTTATTTCCTTCATGCCCTCTCCCTCCTCAAATTATCTTGTTTTACCATGTGTTGTAATGCCTCAGTAGAATAAGAACTGCTCCCTTTTTGGATCCATTGGATCTAGCATTATGCCTTGAATATAAGTAGACACTAAACGTGTGGTGAATTAAAAAGATCTATAGGAAGGTTTATGGTATTCAGTATTGTTCCTCAATTGACAATTTTATGGAAAAAAATGGGCAAGGACTGCGAAAGATGAAAAGGTACGAATGGTTTTTATTTGCACTACTGAATTAAAAACCCACGTTAATGAAATCACAGATCCACTAAAATTTTGAAATAATTTCAGAAGTATTTCACATTTCTGTTCCCCACTCTCCCTCAAGAGGATGATATAAAAACATAAATGTCAATGCAAAGAATTGTCAATTTGTAAGTAACTTTATATATGCCCACAAAACTATGATGCATTAAATATAATCACCTAGATGTTTTTCAAGAGGAAAAGTTTGCATTTGGACTCAAATTGCCCAAGAAATCAACACGAATGCACAAGAAACTCTCCAACACACTTAGATTTTGTTTTTAAGTGTACAGAAAATAGGGGTGGGGGAAAGTCAAGTAGCAGAAGACTGTAAAAACACTTTCAGGAATGCTAATGCTCAGAATGAGCTACGGATGCCAAGTGAAGGCAAGAAAAAGAACAAAAAACACTTTAGGGGAACGAGGGTAGAGTGGGTGTCAAGAAAGGAGGGGGATGGTTACGGGATAACAACCCACAGAGAGAAAGTACAACTGCTCAATTCTCATTCTGCTCCTGTTCAGTCTACTCATATTAATAACCAATTATTTATTGAGATTAAGGTTTTCCCTTTCTATTTCCTCACTCAGAAATCAACTCCTGTAGGTTATTCAGCCAGGACCTGAAGAATACCACTGATAAATGAGATTGCCCCCATCTTCAGAGTAGATGCTTTTCAATTTCTGGTGGGACTACACCCAACTAGGAGCCCTTACAAACAGAATCTAGTCTGAGATCCTAGGAAATAAGAACGTTGGAAACTTTCATTAGAATTCAGGGTGACGTAGCTTATGAAGGGGAAAATCAACCAGTGAGGTCTGGGGTAGAGATGGATTCTTTTTCTCAGATTGCTGGAGGCAGCTGAGTGTCATGATCAGGTCACACTCTCTGCAGGAGGAGCTGAAAACTTTTTGCCCAACTCCTCATGAATATGTCTACCCTCTCATTGACTGCTAACCAATTAGAAATGATTTCCACCCTCAAGGGCATGCCTCTTTCCCAAAAGTTCTTTAAAAATTCAATATTGTCCAGGAAGGGTCTTTTGGCTTCTGGGAAGGTCAAATTACCTCAATCTGTTAATTATCTGCTAGTAATAATTAATAAATTGATTTTGAATGACCCAGAAATTCTTTTGCCTAAAAATTTTCATCTAGAACAGTGTGAATTACCATTGTACTTGAAACGACAGAACAAAAATTACTAACAGGGATTAGATACTACCCTTGATTCAAGTCTCCTTGCCCAGATGAACTTCATTCTCAAATTTTGAAAGAACTGGAAGATGTAACAACTGACCAAATGTTAGTGATATCTGAAAGACCATTGAACACAGAAGAGGTACCACAGTATTGTTGAAGAGTAAGTATTGTGCCCCAGTTTTCAAAAAAAGGTAAGAGAATGGTCTGCAAACTTTAGGACAATGAGATTTTGTTGTTTTTTTTTTTTATTCCTTGGGAAAATTCTGGAATGGATGACTAAGGAAATGACTGGCAAACATTTAATAATAACATCTAGCATTTAAATGCCACTCTAAAGTTTGTGAAGAACTTAAAAAATGTGTTTTTCCCTCACAACCACCCTAGAAGGTAGTTACTATTAACATATTTTAGAGATGAGTAAACTGAAGCATAAAGAGCTTAAGAAACTTGCCCCAAGGCTCAAAGCTGGTAAGTGTCTATGGCAGGATTTAAATTCAAGTCTTCCTAACTTCAGATCCAATGCCCTAACCACTGAACTACCTAGCTGCCTCTAGCAAAGAAATGGTGATTACCAAGTTAGCATGGAATACAAAGTTAGCAAATAAATCTTACCAAACTAACCTTATTTCCCTTGCATCCAGGACTACTAAATAAGTAGAACACATACATGCCATAGAACAGTTTATTAAGATTTATTTACTTTTAAACCCAAGAAAGATATAATTGATTTTTTTTTCAATTCTTAACATTCACTTTCACAAGAATTTGAATTCAAAAATTTCTCCCTATCTTTCCCCATCTCCTATCCCAGGACAGCATGTACCCCATCTACCACTTCCTCCAGTCTGTCCTCCCTTCTATTACCCACACTTCTTCCATCGCCCTTCCCCTCTATTTTTCCTGTAGGGCAAAACAGATTTTTATACTCCATTGCCTGTATAGCTTAATTTCCAGCTGCATGCTAAAACAATTTTTAACATTCATTCTTAAAGCTTTGAGTTCCATATTCTCTCTCTCCCTCCCCACTCACCCTCATTGAGAAAACAAGCAATTCAATATAGGTCATACATGTGTAACAATGTAAAACACTTCCATAATAGTTACGCTGTAAAAGACTAACCACTCCAATTTGTTGCCCCTTCTATTATCTTCCCTCTCTTATTCCCTTCTCGCTTGCCTTCCTGCAGAGTAATATAGATTTCCATATCCCATTGAGTGTGTGTTAGTCCCTCCTTAAGCCAAATCCCATAAGAGTGGGGCTCAATTATTTCCTTTCCTCTCCCCCCACTTCCTCTCCATTACGAAAGCTCTTCCTTCCTTCTTTAATGTGAGATGATTTGTTACATTCCTCTTCTCCCTTTCTCTTACTCCTAGTACATTCCATTCGATAGTAAATTTTAATTTGTAGGTATTCTCCCTTCAGATTAAGCTCACCCTGTGCCTTCTGCCTATGTGTGTGTATGTATGTATGTATATGTATGTATATATGTATATATATATACACATACACCCATGTACAAATACATACCTACACATATATAATATACATATACATATACATACCCCAAAACATCCCATGTATGTATATATATAAACATTTTATATGTCATTATTTCCCAAACATAATAAATAATTTAAGAAAAATGTGTTACATTTGCCATTCCCTGATATACTCAAATAACCCATTACCTACAACATTAAAGGCCCTGGAGAGATTAGAATGTGGTCATAAATCCTGTAATACTATTTTCACTCACCTAGTAATGGAGTCATAGCAACATCTGGATATTAAGTTAGTAGGTTCTTCTGATAATTCTCAAAATAAGTGACTGCTATTGCCCACAATGTATATATTCACACAGATAGGTAGATAGATAGACAGACAGACAGATAGATAAGAAAGAATGATATAATGGAAAGAACACTAGAGATGTGTCAGGAGATGAAGGTTCTAGAACTTGTAAGCTACTTGAACTCTGTAGATGACGTGCACACAGAATTTCACTTTAACATTTTCTTGAGTCTTTGAATATGCAGGGTTAATAGAAATGATGTTATTGCTGAAGCTCTTTGTGTATTATACATATATAAGTATGCATGTATATACATATAAATATACATTTATATACATACATGTGTGGGCCTTACATAATAACTAAATTGTTATGTTACTCTGCTCAGGCTTAAAATAAATTGTAGTGGGACACTCAATCCCCTTAGATGGTATATTATACTACGTCATATTTTCAAGTTGGAAGGCATTTAATTTGACAACTTGGCTTCAATAAGATCTTTTATCTTTCAGATCCTCCATAATGCTAGTGCGTCTCTCTTGAATTATCTCTAATTTACCTTTATTAGAGGAATAAATTAATATCCTAAAAATAATCTTAAGAATAATCCTAAAGAAGATCCAAACTATATCCTAATTTATCCTTTAGTAAAGAAAATGTTTAGTTATCTATAATTTATTATATTTCTTAGTTCCACAGACTTGTTTGAATGTTGGTCCCACCTTAATACTGTGAACTTTTAGAGGGAAAGGGTTATTTTTGTCTTTGTAGTCCCAGCACTGCATTCAGTGTCTAGCACAGGAAGCTCTAAATAACTTTGTTTCCTCAGACACAATAATAGTTTCAGTCTAACTTTATTAGTTGAACCAATGTACTTTTGATGAACTGCAAAAATAAAATTCATATATATACACATACATATATATAAATATATATACATATACATATAAATATATATATATGTTTGTGAAATAAAAGCATGTTGCTATTTCCATATAGGCATTAATGCCAAGATGTAAAAACATATTTTTTAACTAAATAATCACCCAAAATAACAAAAGCATAAGCAAGTGAAAAATTATGACTTTCTTCATAATGGCTTCTGGTATGGAAATTAGGGCAACATTCAGCATCAGTTACAACAAATACAGATGCTATAGTTAATGTTTAACAATGACGGCATAATTAGTAGAGAATGTCTGTACTGACACCTAATTACGAACCAGTTCTTCGTAATGGCATTCTTACTGCTGTCATTTATGGCTCTTAAGACCAAAGGTTTAATTCAACACAGTAAACAAATGAACAGGGAGACATTAGCAAAAAGTAGCAATTATTCTATGTTAGCTCATACTTAGTACTTACACGAGTTAAACATAAGAGTTAAGAATTCATTGTTACATAGGTATTAATCATATGTCCCTACTAGAGCTCAAGCCCCTTTGGGTTTTGACCAAGCTCAGTCAGCAATTCTCATCTCCTATTGGGAGGAACACAAGACTACACTCAAGTCCCTTGTTTAGTTAACAAGGGCATATCATCTAATTGCTGATCTTAGCACATCAAAGTATGCAGATGAGGTCAGTCCTTTGTAGGAAGTAAGACACAAGTGATCTAATTTCCAAGGTAACAATGTTCTATTTGCAAAAACTTAAAGGGCTATAATTGTCAGTTATTATTTGCAGAGATATCAATAGTATTCCATAATCTAATAGCACATATTGCAAGGAAGGTCCAATGAAACCATTAGCCCTCAGAACTTAGACTGAACAGAACAAGAATATAGAATATGCTTGAAGACATCATCTTTGGCAGTAACACATGCTTAATAAAGATAGAAAAAGATAGAAGGGAGGAGCCAAGATGGCAGAGTAGAAAGACTCATATATGCTAGCTCCGAACCCACAGCCCATAAATGACCTATAAGGAGGAGCCCCCAACGAAGTCTGGAGCAATGGAAGTCGCACAGCCAAGGAGTGGAGGAGATTTCTGTTCCAGAGAGGCTGAAAAACCGATCCCAAAGGTCTGTCGCACACTAGACAGGAGCGGAGCCCAGCTCTGCCTTGGCCACATGGGCCCCAGAGGAGCAGATCAGAGCAGGCTTCAGGGGCAGAATATCCGGCAGCCGCGAAGGTCCCTCCACCCAAAGGCCCACAGGTCAGTGAGAGAGACTTCTGGGCTGGCTGAGAGCGAAGCTGGGTGTCTCCATAACTCAGGCCCCCTCAGGAGGCAGTGGCAGAGACAGGGACAGCAGCAGACCCAGACTCCCCAAGCAGGCAGGAGCTCAAATCCATTACTGAACATTTCTGCATAAATCCCCTGAGGGAACTGAGCCTGGGAGGTGGCCCTGCCCCCACCTGAGCACCAGAACTTAAGCTGACACTGAATAGCAGCCATGCCCGCCACTGAAAGCCCTGAGGCTGGGGAGCAGCATTTGAATCTCAGTCCCCAAGCACTAGCTGGGCAGATCTAGGCAGGGGTGGAGAGGAATCTCAGAAGTCAAGTAACTAGCTAGGAAATGCCCAGAAAAGGGGAAAAAAAAATAAGACTATAGAAGGTTACTTTCTAGGTGACTTTCCACCCCTCCTTTCTGAGGAGGAAAAACAATGCTTACCATCAGGTAAAGACAGAGAAGTCAAGGCCTGTGTATCTCAAACATCTGAAATAGATATCCAATGTGCTCAGGCCATGGAAGAGCTCAAAAAAGATTTTGAAAATCAAGTTAAACAGGTGGAGGAAAAACTGGGAAGAGAAATGAGATGCAAGAAAAGCATGAAAAACGGGTCAATACCTTGAATAAAGGAGACCCAAAAAAATACTGAAAAAAATAACACCTTTAAAAATAGGCTAACTCAATTGGCAAAAGAGGTTCAAAAAGCCAATGAGGAGAAGAATGCTTTCAAAAACAGAATTAGTCAAATGGAAAAAGAGGTTCAAAAGCTCACTGAAGAAAATAGTTTTCTCAAAAATAGAATAAAACAGATGGAGGCTAATGACTTCATGAGAAACCAAGAAATCACAAAACAAAGCCAAAAGAATGAAAAAATGGAAGATAATGTGAAATATCTCATTGGAAAAACAACTGACTTGGAAAATAGATCCAAGAGAGACAATTTAAAAATTATGGGACTACCTGAAAGCCATGATCAAATAAAGAGCCTAAACATCATCCTTCATGAAATTATCAAAGAAAACTGTCCTGATATTCTAGAACCAGAGGGAAATATAAGTATTCCATGAATCTACCGATCACTGCCTGAAAGAGATCCAAAAAGAGAAACTCCTAGAAAAATTGTGGCAAAATTCCAGAATTTCCAGGTCAAGTAGAAAATATTGCAAGCAGCTAGAAAGAAACAATTCCAGTATTGTGGAAATACAATCAGGATAATACAAGATCTAGTAGCTTCTACATTAAGGGATCGAAGGGCATGGAATATGATATTCCAGAAGTCAAAGGAACTAGGACTAAAACCCAGAATAACCTACCCAGCAAAATCCCCTGAGTATAATATTTCAGGGGAAAAAATAATCTTTCAATGAAATTGAGGACTTTCAAGCATTCTTGATGAAAAGAACAGAGCTGAAAAGAAAATTTGACTTTCAAACACAAGAATGAGAAGAAGCATGAAAAGGTAAACAGCAAAGAGAAGTCATAAGGGACTTACCAAAGTTGAACTGTTTATATTCCTACATGGAAAGACAATATGTGTAACTCTTGAAACTTTTCAATATCTGGGCAGTTGGTGGGATTACACATACACATACACACACACA
>JAQQSK010013777.1:0-11364 GCA_028658325.1 Potorous gilbertii
CCCTGGCCTTGGTCTGCCCAGCTAGTGCTTGGGGTCTGAGATTCAAATGCTGCTCCCCAGCCTCAGGGCTTTCGGGTGGCTGGCTGGCTGCTATTCAGAGTAAGATTAAATAAGCTTCTCAGATGAGGGCAGGGCCGCCTCCCAGGCTTAGTTCCTTCAGGGGGTTTATGCAGAGACCTTTTGTTATGGAGCTCCTGTTGAGCTCCTGCCTGCTCTGGGAGCCTCTGGCCACCTGCTGCCTCTGCCACTGCCTCTGCTGCTGCCTCCACAGGGGGCCAGAGTTATGGAGACACCCCGCTCCCCTCACAGTCCATCCAGACATCTCTCTCACTGACCTGTATGTCTGTGGGTGGAGGGACCTTCAGGGCTGCTGGAGATTCCATCCCTGAAGCCTGCCCGGATCTGCTCTCTCCTCTTCGTGCCACGCGGCCAGGACAGGGCAGGGCTCCGCTCCCGTCCAGGGTGCAATGGACCTTTGGGATCAGTTTTTCAGGGCTCTCTGGAACAGAAATCTCCTTCACTGTGTTGCTGTGCAGCTTCCACTGTTCCAGAATTTGTTGGGAGTTCTTTTTGGAGAAATCCATGGGCTATGGGTATGTGAGTCTTTCTACTCCACCATCTTGGCTCCGCCCCCAGCAAGGCCCATTTTTGCCTGTGTTGAGGGGTTGGAAGGGTGACTAATTTCTTCCACGGGGACACACTACTGCCCATTTCTAATGGGAAGTCTTGGAGAGTTGCCGGAGAATGAAAAAAGTAAAGTGATTTGTTCATAGTCCCAAAGCTAGGACATGTTAACAGGTGGAATTTGAATCTAGGTTTTCATGACTTCAAATCTAAAACTCTTACCCACTATTCCAAGCAACTTTGTTATATCTACACAATCAAAATAAATAAACAAAAACAAAACAAAAAACCTAAAGTAATCTACTCACCATAGTAGAAATGTACTGTATCTGGAGCTTGAATGTCTGGATTTGTAATATCATGGAACTTGACTTAAGGAACCTGGCCTTTTCAAAACCTATATGAATATTCAACAAAACCCACCTGGAAAAGTGTTGACAACTGAGTTCACCCCAATCATTTTTCCCTGAAAAGTTTTCAGTGCAGTAGCTTCCTTGTTGAGCTATGCTACCAAAATGCCATAAAGGGAGAAAATTTGCACCCCTGAGTATTTTTGAATCTCTTGTAAACAGATATTGGCTACAAGATTGTATTTGACTTCTCTTCTCCAATGATACCAATTAAAATGAAAAAACATTTCATTTTTAGCTCAATGCTGATGTACCTTCTATTTCTATAGAGCAGAGATGCCAGCTGGGTCAAAGGTTCTTGCTTAATTGGGCTGTACAAAAGCAAAATGGAAGATCATCAGGAGATTTCAACTTGAGTCAAGTAATGCCATGACTGCTCGTCCTGAAACTGTGGTCATTGATGCATCCCTATTCTTACATTCTCAGTTGAATTTGGAACATTTTCCATAATTAGCCTGCACTGACATTATTAAAGTCAAACAAAACAGAAACAACACCTTTCAGTTTAATAGGGGTAAAGACAATCTTCTATGGTGGCTTATAATTTGCTTGCTTGTTTCTGCCAATGTGTACATGGAAAACAGAAAAATGAGTTGGACAATGAGGAAACATTTGCAGAGGTTGATAAAAATGAACAAAAACATCCTATTGTATTAGGGGCCATACTTTGTACCACTTTAGATCAATGCAAAATCATGAATGCTTTTTCTATTCTGAAGGGCACTGCTTGTAGGATCTATTGACGTTTTTCAGAATGGTAGGAGATTTTAATTAATGGTTCTTTTCGGGGTATCCACCATCCTACTGATTTCTAAAATATCAAACAAAAGGTGTGACTTCATTCTCACCAGCGTTTCTGGACCATCAAAAATAATGAGGCATGATTCAGATCAGTGCTCTCATGGAAATATTGACTTATTCCTAGAAGCATTCATAATGCGTTGTGTTTATATAGTTAAATTAATCATAAATTTGAAAAAGATTTATTCTATTTACTTATATATATTTATTATATATTATTTATATATTATGTATTATTTATATATATATTATATTATTATATATATTTATTAAAATTTGGAAAAATATTATTCAGGAGATTCCATCTCCTGACCCTGTGTCTTTTGATGGACTCTTCCTCATGCCTGGAATGCTCTCATTCCTTGGTTCTGCTTCCTGGCTTCCCTGCTTTCATACAAGTCTCAGCTCAAATGCAACCTTGTGTAAGTGGAGTTTCTAGGTCCCACCACTAGCTAGTGCTTTTCCTCTGAGACTGCCTCCAAGTTACCCCACATTTATCTTTATTATACAGAGTTGTATCTATTATGTCTCCGTTTTTAGACTGGGAGCTCCCTGACATCAGAGTCTGATTTTGTTCTTTTTAGTACATTATCAGGCATGTGATAAGCCCTTAATAATCGTTGACTTGCTTATGATCTGTGGGTGGGTGGGGTGGGAGGGTGAACATGAATTTAATACTTGTAATTTCTTCAGTACTGAATTATGAAAATTCCTCCAGTGACTCAACCTTCTCTCAAACTTGTTCTAGATACTTGCCTGGGTCGTTGAGAAGCTAAGTAACTTGCTTATGGTCACAAAGATGGTATCTACAAAAGCTCATGAGCCTAATTCCAGAAAGGACCCCTTAGCAAAAATCTAGGTTGGAGTAAATCTCTAGACCTCTGCTGAGTTACTAAACTTACCATCCTTAAGGGATTTGTACTGCAGTCCTAAGGGGCCAGCAGTTACATTTAGGAAACTATCACAAAGTTCTGGGATTCATTAGGTTTGTTTGCTTGAGGAGAAATTGCTGATCACCACAAGTGGCTCCTGCTAGCAATTGTTTGCCAATTTGGGAACTATATTCGCTGTGAAATTTAATTTCCTCTCAAGTTTTTCTTACTTATTCATTTCCCACCCTGTAATTCTCAAGGAAGAAATGAAATATGATTTTCATTGATTAATGTCCATGTAACCCTCATGCAAATTACCGGTGACAAGCACCTTCTCTGTGTTCCTCTAGGACCAAGGTCAGGTGGCAGCATGCTTTTTTGTTCTTGATGAAAGGAAAGGTATATATCCAAACATAATTTTCCTTCATGTCCTTTGTAGCAGATTCAATTGTCACCAGTTTCTAGAGAAGGCTATGATATGGAGGTTAAACTAGTACTTTTTATACTACTACAAGATTGGTTTTTGAAATGTACTTTTGAACTCTTAGTGGGCAATTTGTTATACTGGGAAGGTCTGAAAATCACCCAGTATGATCCATGTCACACTGCTTGGTCTTTTCCCCTTATGTCAAGGTACCTGAAGTTATATTAGTTTCATTGTTAAGAGTTTGAGAAGGAGGAGAAAGAGTGGGAAGAGTAAACAGAGAAAGGAGAAAATGGAGAGGAAAGAAAAATGAAGAAAAAAGGAGAAGGCAGAGGAAGAAAAAAGAGAAGGAAGGGGAAAAGGAGTAGGGAGGTAAAAATAAAGGGAAAGAGAGGAAGAGAAAGAACAAAGGAGTGGAACAGGATGGAGATAAGAGGAAGTGAAAAAAGATGAGATTGCCCTTTTTGGAGATTTATGAAATTGTAGGCTCCAAGCTCAGTGGAACCTCAGAAATCATCTAGTCCAACCTTCTCACTTTAAAGATGAATTAGAGAAGTAAAAGCACTCATCCAAGGTCATCCAAGTAATAAATATCATATAATAAAAATTAATAAAAATAAGTAGGGGAAAAGATATTACAAATGAGTTTTGCAGTTCTATAGCTACTCATCACTCCTTCCCAGGCTAGTCTGAGACAAAGGACTGATGCGGAAAGTCTATTAGATTAAATGATGCTCTCTTAGATCTTCTTGCTAGACTACTCCAGGTAAAATGATTCCTTCTTTTCTCTTCTAGATAAAGAGAGCTTTGGGTCCCTTGTTCTCCTAGCCCCTTAGCAGTATTCCCACTCCTCTCAAGGATGTTCTCCTTCCCCACCCTCACACCCAATGGTATGCTGGTAAATGTTGAGCAACCAGTTCTGGGAAGGGAGTATTTGGGTGAGAAGGGAACAAGGGTAGGGAAATGTACCCACACTACACTTTTAAGCTTAATATGTAATATCAAAATTTTCTCCACAAGTTTCTTATATCTGGAAATCAGCTCAACAAGAAATGAAGTTCTGATTGTTAATGTTTGCAGATTTCCAAGGTGTAAATGTTCCCAATGAAAATACTTCACCCCAACTCCGCAAAACATACACTCAGCAATGGTTGTGGTTCAGGCAGTGGCCCGTATGACCAGACCAGGTAAGCAGGACCATGAGTCTGAAAGCAGACTGAGAGTACTGCCCTTCCTTCTGGGATTGTAAAAAGAATTGTATTACTCCCTTTAGTGGAGGTACCCCTGTATGTATACAGAAGACATCAGAGCTTCCTCCCAGTTTTTTCCACGCACCCACTGACTCTGTCAAAAGTAACTTCATTCCCAAAGGATTCACTTACTAAGGGCCTGCCAGAGCTTCAAAATCAGGAATCATACAAGATATTTAGTATCTCTTCTGCACATGCTTTTCATCTCTAAGGAAATGTAGAAGAATCCCACTGATTCAATAAGGAATTTGTTGGCCCTAGGCGTATATCCGCTAACTCCATGTAACTTTATCTGCAAGCCAAGCCCATTCAGCTCAGCTTCTAGCCAATCATTTTTAGGTTTTCCTGATTTTTGTTAGGGACAGAGAAAGAGAACAGGTGGTAAGGGAATGGGTCTTGGAGCCAAAGTAATTTCTCATTCAAATGGAACTTTTCTCGCGTGTGTGTGTGTGTGTGTGTGTGTGTGTGTGTGTGTGTGTGTGTGTAGTAGTGGTAGTGGTAGTGGTAGTGGTAGTAGTAGTAGTAGTAGTAGCAGTAGTAGTAGTAGCTATATGGTCTAGTGGATAGAGAACGGGGGGAGAGAGGTAGAGTCAGGAAGACCTGAGTTCAAATGTGACCTCAGACACTTCTTATCTATGTAACCCTGGTTAAGTCACTTAAATTGTCTATCTCTGTTTCCCCAATGTGCTGCTATGAGGATCAATGAGATAATGTTTGAAAAGCACTACAGCGCCTGGCTTGTAGTAGATGTGATATAAGAGCTTATTCTCTTCCTCTTCTGTTGTATGTGTGATATTTATATAGAATTATTTTTCCTGAACAAAAGCAAAACAAACTGAATAACGTATATAAAATCGGCCAACCTTGGCCCTAGAAGAGAGGAGGACATGAACTACTTCTCTTCTGTGATGTGGGGCATTATGGGTATATACCATTGCCTATACTCTCAGACTGAGTGAATGTGTTAGTTACTTTTGCAGACCTGCTCTTTTTGTCTTTCTTGTTTATTCTTTATTACTAGAAATGGTTCACTGGGTAGGAGAAGTGAAAAGCAGTAGATTTGGAAATAAAGACAAAAGTTTAAATTTAAAAAAATTAAAAAGGAATTGATCTTTCATCTTCACTGGAAATATAGTGCTTATTGTGGAAATGCGATTATTGTCTTGAAAAGAATTTTGATTTGATATAGAAAATGCCTGGTATTATGCATTTAGGGAAATATGCAGATATTTTCTGTTTCACTAATGGACCACCTGCAAAAAGTAGAAGTCATTTTTTTTCATGGGAGGGGGGCATTTCTTACTGAGACCCATGCAATCCCAAATTGGGGACTTTTTCCAAAATACTACTGTGATCACAACCCTGAACAGACTGAGAAAGCCCTAAAACAGGTTGCTATGGGATACAGAAGAATAATATTAGCTAAAAATAGCATTTCTGAGATGGCTTAAAAGCTGTCTGATCTAAAAACTGAGAATGGACTAGATGACTTCCAAGTCACTTTTATTCTCACTGCATGTATATATATGTATGCATTTGTGTGTGCATATACACATACATGCATTCATATATGTGTATATAGAGGCATGCATGCATGCATGTGTGAGTATATTCTATGTGTGTATATGTGCATTTGTGTATATGTATATGTATATATACATACAAATGAGTGTATACACGTATGTGTAAATATATATATATATATATGTTTGTGTGTGTGTTTATGTATATACACACACACATATATAAAGATTAGGCCAATAGGACAAGTCATTTGTTTCACTATCATCAGAGAGAATACTTTGTATGAATGACCTATATAATGAACAAGATAATGTCAATGAGAAGGTTTAGTAACCTTGACCAAATGTTAAGACCGCACAGCTTTAAATAATCTAATCCATTCTCTTCATTTTTTATGTGAAGGATCTGAGACTCAATGACTTTCCCAAGGTCACAAGTTTATGAAGGGTTAGGATGGTTATGGTTATTATGCTGGGCCCCAGAGGAAAAATATAGAAGAAATGGATGAAAATTCTCATGATGATAATTTAGAACTGATGAAAGAAAAGGGCACTAGACTTTATTTCAAGGGAGTAAATTCTCCCACACTTGAGGACTTATAAAAAAGGCTGTATGGACAGGCATAGTGGTGCATGCCTATAATCCCTGGTATTGAGGAGGCTGAAACTGATGGATTACTTGAAATCAGGATATTAATAACAATAACTAACATTTATATAGTACTTACTATGAGCCAGGCATGTGCTAAGTGCTTTGCAAATGTCTCACCTTCATGACAAACCCGAGGATTAGGTGCTATTGTTATGCCTATTTTACAGAAAAGGCAACTGAGATAAGCAGAGGTTAGGTGATTTACCCAGTGTCACACTGTTAGCAAGCATCTGAGGCTGGACTCAAACCTAGGTCTTCTTGACTTTGGGTCCAGTGTCCTATGCACTATACCATCTGAGATCTGAGGTGCAAATAGGGTTAAATCTGATCAGGTTCTCTAAGTATGGTACCAGTGTGGTGAATCTCTGATAGCAAAGGACCACCAGGCTACCAAAAGAAGGCAGAAATTGGAAGCAGAAAGCTCAAAGCTTTCGTGGCTATCAACAATGAGGTCAGCCCTATGAGTGGGCACTGGTCAAGAAGATGAGAGACTAAATCACGAAAACAAAAAGGGGGAGTGGTGATTTGTCAACTGTGTTCTAGAAGGGAATACTTAATGTCCTTCTGAGATGCTAAGACTGTTTCATTGAATTTTCACTAAAGTAAGGGGAGGAGATTCAGTAGATACCAGCATATTGGCCACTAAGTACCAAAAGTTAACAACCCCTGTGCTACACAAGTCACTGTGTTCTGATTCCTAAGATATTTGTTGTTAAGATCTCTTTTGCTAGTATCTATTTATAAGGATTCATGAGTATTCTTTCTTCTTTTTTCCTTACTACATTATCTAGAGTTACTTATGGTTGATAGATGAAAACTTTTATTCTCCATTAAAAGACAATATATTTTCCACATCAAGAGATATTCTGAAAAGAATAAATTGCTCAGGAGAAAATTGTTAAAGAGGCAAAGTTAATCTCATCTTAATGGGAAGATATTTTTAATGCCACCCCCCACTGTTTATCCTATGACATCTTTACAGATCCCTTACTCAAGTCCAATTTTACATTACTGATCAAATATTAGTAAGATTTAGAACTGGTTTTCACCATTCCCTTAAGGATTGGGACATAAAAAATGAATCATATGTATTTCAATCCTATTTTTTAAATTCCTTTTTAATTTTGATTCCTATTTCTTCAATTTCTTTTAATTTCTTCTCCAAAAATGCTACTCATACCCTCACACTTCAAGTCAAACAGCATTTAGAGAGGAGACAGCTTGATTTTAGGACCTTTTTCTTAGCTCATCCAAAAAGGTAGATGACATGGTGTGACAAATGAGCCCATCAGCCAAGAGCAAGGGAGAAACCGATCAATTAACAACATGTCAACCTTTAGCTTAGTAAATTCCAGAAGAGTATAGTTGTTTGAACCCTAGACATGGGAGATCCCTTGTACTTCACAACAGTTGTGGGTAAGGAGCCTTTTAAATTTTGAGATTTATGAGGGAATAACTCTTATAAAAACAGAAAACTGAGAATGAACCAAGGTCTTTTAGTGTCTTGGCAGGAGTCAGCTTGACTAGGAAACAAATTCAATTGACACTAATCCAGTTTCTAAGAGTTTAATTTCCTATTCCAATGAGATCTACCCAAAGAAGCACTCATCAGAAAAGACTTGGGTCTTTGGATAAGGAAAAATTTGAGGTAAGTGTCAGGTAACTATTCACAATCCAAACCTCAATCAATCAATAAGCATTCATTAAGCTCTTACCAAGGGTCAGGTAGTGTGATATATTGAATGAAGAGCTTGCCTAGGAGTCAGGAAGACCTGAGTTCAAATTCTGCTTCTGATTGACACTGACTGTGTGACTCTGAACTGGTCATTTAACTTCTCATTTTCTTTAGGTAACTTCTCAGTTGCTGAGAAGGGCTCAATCTACATTGGTGGAAGAATTTTTCCTCATTTGGGAATTCCTTATACCAATAAAATTGTAGGTCCAGAACTTATGCAGTGCCTTTGTGACAAGTATTAAATATTCAAAGATAAAAATGAATCAAATTCTTGTCCTTAAAGAATTTAGACTGGGTCCAGGAAAAAAATTATGAGGAGTCAAAACTAAGATCTAAAAGTGTGATCATCTAATGGCCCAACAAACATTCCTGCTGAGGATGATTTTTTAGGCAGGAAAGGACGCTCTATCATGGTAGAACTATTGCCTTCAGCTTTCAAAGATGGCCACACTTAACCTTCATCTGTTTAATTCATCCCATAATAAACGCCAATACTAATCTTTGCTCTACGTAGGACAATATTAAGAATATTGATTCCTTGGAATCAACCAACCTATCTTGCCATTAAAGTTTACTTTATTTGAAATGGATTTAATTGTTGAAATACACTTTTAAAACTGTTTTAGGCTTAGTTCCTTGCTACATTTTATCTAAATAGGTACAGGAAGTGTTCCAGTTGATAACAATGTGAACATTCACTTCCACAAGTTTTAAATTTTCTCGTCCTTCCCCCTCCCTCACTAAGACAGTTTGTAATCTGATATATGCTCTACATATACATTCCTATTAAACATATTTTCACATTAGTCTTGTTGTATAGAAAAATTATAATGAATGGGAGAAACCATGAGAGAGAAAAAACAAAAGAGAAAGTAGTCTGTTTCACTCTACATTCAGACTCTACAATTCTTTCTCTGGATGTAGATGGCATTTTCCATCATGAGTCCTTTGGAACTGTTTTAGGTCCTTGAATTGCTGAGAAGGGCTAAGTCTATCAAAATCAGTCATTACAGACTGTAGCTGTTCCTGTGCACAATGTTCTCCTGGTTCTGTTCCCTTCACTCAATATCACTTCATATAAATCCTTCCAGGTTTTTCTGAAATCTGCCTATTCATCATTTCTTATAGCATGAGTATTCCATAACATTTATATACCATAACTTGTTCAGACATTTCCCAACTGATGGACATTAATAGTTCTTGGCCACCACAAAGAGCTGCTATAAATATTTTTGTACATGTGGGATCCTTTCCCATTTTTATGATCTCTTGGGGATACAGTCCTAGAAGTGGTATTACTGAGTCAAAGAGTATGCACATTTTTGTAGCCCTTTGGACATAGTTCCAAATTGCTCTCCAGAAAGTTTGGATCAGCTCACAGCTCCACCAACAATGAATTAGTGTTTCAACTCTCCTACATCTTCTCCAACATTTATCATCATTCTGTTTTGTCATGTTGACCAATATGATAGGTGTGATGTGCTCCCTCAGAGTAGGACAAATAGCATTTAAACCATCTTATACTGATAAGGTTTATCAAAAACTTTGGAGAAATGGATTCCACATTCTTCTTTGTGAACCACTTGTATTCAACACCCCTCATTTTCATGAAACCCTTTCTTATATTAAAAACAAAGCTCTTGGAATTCCAAGGTCATGTGCATGACACCAGTGCATCGAAATAAAAATGAAATATTCAATTATCTGGATATTTTGACCACAATTAATGAATCCATAGACATTTATCAAGTGCTTACTATTTACCAGATCCTGTGATTATTGCCTGTTAAGAGTTTACATCCTAGTATGGGTGTCCAAAGGTATTAAAAATGTCATGTATTTGTAAATACCAGATGTCTGAATTTTCATTTGGTTTCAACATGATATGACACTGAAGAAAAAAATGTAACTCCATTTCTACTTGTCTTCAATGGAAAATGTAAAAGTATTAGAAGAATAATGAAAGGAGATACCAAGTAGGGCATCCATTCTAATATTCTATTTCTAACAATAGTTCTAAAGCATGGTAGAACACGCTCATTCTGAAATCTGTCAACAATTAAGGATATAATTTTATAGAGCGAAAAGCTGTATTTCCAAAATTGAAAGAAAATAAATTGATTCAGAAAAACTATAGTAAATGTATTGATATCCAGAATCTATATAAATTGATACATGTCTGTAAAACTACAAATATACACGCTGTAGTGGGACAATGGTCAAAGGATATGAACAATATACTTAAGAGGAAATACACAATAACTACAATTATGTACAAAGAAATAGAAAAACAATAAAGAAATAAGTAATGAAATCAGGACTGAAGGAGAGAAAACTTGAGTGGGCCTGAAGAAAGATACAGAACAAAATATCTTTGCTTAAGCTGTATTTGACCTTGTCTTGGGAAAGACTAATGGTTTTGTTTCTTTTTTCTCACTTGACTCCATACTTTCCTTAATGAGTATTAAGTTTAAATATAGAATATATTCTTTAAAATCAAGGACATTTGTATAAGTCATTTTTCTCCAATAAAATATAAATCTCTTCAGGGGAAAAGGAAAGAAGTATTTATTAAGGGTGCTGGAATCCTGCAAAGGTTCTGAGTGGAGACAAGCCAGTGTTGTTGGAATATATGCAAGTAGCCACTTCTTACATCAGGAGACAGGGCCAGATTAACACCTGAGCCCCAAACACCACAGGAGATAGAGTAGCATCAATATTCAGTACAGGCTTTCTGTGCCCCAGACTTTTTGGGAGAAAATGCCAGACCATTGGCTTGTAATTTGGCCTGTGGAATAGTAGGAGACAAACCCACACCCACACCTGGACAGTCCAGTGCCCATGTATTTAATGCCAAAACTATAGCAGAGCCACAAGGATAAAGGGCCAGGGCAGCACTAGCAAAATATGTGGGGTGTTTACTGAAGGATCACTACCATCGCAGTCAATACCATCTGGTTGAGTCCTCTCAGTATTATACCAAGGGATGAAACTAACTATGGGTTTTGGATTATGCAAGGAAGAGTCAGCTCAGTTCAAAATTTAAACTAGCTACCAGAAGACTGGACCAAGG
>JAQQSK010013778.1:0-11363 GCA_028658325.1 Potorous gilbertii
GTATTCCATATCTCTGTCATGGAAAACTGGGGAACTGAGGAAGAGGAAATAATTGAGGCGCCAATTTAACGCAGGCTTCTTTCCTTCTTTCTCCCTAGTCAATCCCCAAACAGGCAATATTTTCATGTCTCTAAATACCAGATATAAGCCACCAATTTCCTATCTGGAAAAAGCGTTACTTTTATAAAATTACCTTTATAAAAAAATAATTGCATGGTATTTCAAACATGTATCATTGAAATTTCAAACCTTTTTGTTAATTAACCTTAGAGAATGATTTGTGTCTTTTGTATTCTTTGTTTTCTACCTTAAAAAGGATGCAATTCAATTATTCAGGGATGGATTTCATTCTGTTCTCTACAGCTATCACTCTTTTCAATGTCATTCTGAAACCATAAGTCTGGATAAACCTCAAATGAATTTTGTGCGACTGAGGCCTATAAAGTTCTATCTATACTTTGTATAAAATAAAGAGAGGATTTGGTATCTTTAGATTACATGTTGCCCCAGCCTTTAGTCCCAAGGTCCACAGCAGATTTCTCAGAAATAGACGAGCCCATGAATTCTAACAAACGGACTATGTGGTTTTTGCCATGGCCCTAAATTAGACTGCTATGTTGTCTGGGTGAAAATACAGTATCCAATCATGTTCAATTTTCCTTAAGTGAAAGGCAGAATTTATGAGGCATTGTTTTTATTACCACCACAAGAACTGAAAAAGCTCCATACCTATTGTTATTGTTTATGCTTTTGGTCTGGATTTCAAAAAAGTGAGCGGTCTGAAGGTAAACAGTCATTTGTCATCTGCCAGGATCAATTTATAAGATAGTTGCTTAGCTACCTGTCCAAGCAAGGTACTTACCCTCTAAAAGGTAAACACAGCATAAAACAATTTCCACAGGTCTAACTGGGGGCAAAGAATGCTTAGTTCCTCTGAAGCTCCCTGAAAATGAATGACCTCCATTTATGACAGGAAGCCACAGGCTAACACTGTTGGTGTTAGGAATGCAAACACTGTTAAAAGCTTTTCTACCAAATATAGCTAGAAAAATTCATTTTACCTTTGCCTCATGGCTTAGTACCTGCCATGGCAGGAAGAGGGAAAGAGACTGAATCTGTGATTACGTTGATTTCATTTCAGCTCCCAGGTAAGGAAAGTCCTTGTACCAGTGAAGGTCAGCACTTTATTCTCTTGAGTTTAGTCTTAGAGAGAGTCCTAGAGTACTGACAGATGAAATGAATTGCCCAGGAGTCACATGGGCAGTATTTGGCAGAGGTTAAATGTGATCTCAGACCTGGCAAATGAGGCTTCCATACTTGAATACTTGTCTCCTTTTCCTATCATGACTTAACAGACCTTAACCTTGGATTACTCTCATCATCTGCCTTCTGTGTTCCTGTAAACAAACCTACAGCTGAATGGAGTCAGGGAAAGTCACCAGACTGTGTTGACTGAGTGTTCTATAAATGTATGCTATGTGCCTCAACCAGGATCACAGACACACTCTATCAATTAATCTAAATATTTTCATGTCTCTTTGAAAAAGATGAAAATTTTCATCTCATCCTTCCATGACACTCATTTCCCCTATCCTCTTCAGCTGAGGACTGAAGGTAACTTTGCTGTCTCCAAAAGACTGGATGGAAATGCAAAATGCATTAGGAGTTTGAGTCATCACTTGAGCCTACATTCTATCTTAATAAATGTGGCCATTCTCAACAGAACATGATGTAGTGCAAATAACAATAGACTTGGAATAAGAAGCTCTATGAAGCTTTCCATTTGAAGAGACAGAGAGATGACAGGAGTCTATTCTAGATGAAGGGTACACAAATTCACGTGGAGATGGGATAAGGAAAGTCATATGAGGAAAATAACTACAGGGCTATTTGATTAAAATGGAATGCTTACGAAGTAATATAAAATAAGAAAAGAGAAATAGGTGGGCCCTAGATAGGGGAGAACTTTAAATATCTAGCTAAAGGTTTCATATTTTGTATCCTGGAAACAATAAAGAGCTAGGAAAGAGTTTTTTAGTAGGAAAGTGAAATGTTTAGATCTATGCTTTAGAAATTATTTTAGTTTTGAGCTGAACTCATGATTGCTATACCTTAATGGGGAAAATGTAATTCAAACTATATATCCAAGGCTTGACTCTATTTCTACCAAATATCAGTTCCAGAATGAACACAGGTAGCAAATACTAAATAAACTCATTTATCCAAGCCTATAACAAACAGAAATAGGAAAAAAATATTCAAATAAGAATATGTAAGAAGACAATACATAGAATGAATGAACTCTCATTGGGCACAAGAAATCTAAGCTCAACCAAGATGAAGGGTCCTGCATCTCACCCAAGAGGAAATTCCCTAAAGTGTCAGTGCAGTAAGCTAGGGATAGGGACACAATGGATGTGCTGGATCCACTACATGTCCACTTCTTCCCAGTCTTTCACTCCTTTCAGGCACCCAGGGAGGGTAGGGAAATACTTGTCCTTTTTCTTAAAGTTTGAAACCAGAAAGCCAGAATCTTTCTTTTGTAAAGCTCATGTCAAGTCTGCCCCTCACACAGGCATAGAGCATTGAATAATCAATTTCTGCCAATGAAGAGAGTCCTATGCAAATGTACATTGACATGCAGGTTGCATTCTTTCATCTAGCTCTTGATTCTTTGCAATTCTTTAGAAAATTATTTGCTTATACCACTTATCCACTGGGTAAATGTTCCTACTCTATTTGTGTAAATACCTTACATATTTTGTACATCAGATTTTTACCAGAGGTATTTGAGGCAATGATTTTTTTCCCCTTCACTTGACAGTTCAATAGTATTTTTACAGATTAATTTATATCCCCAATCAGTGATAAGAGAGATAAAGACAAAGACACACAAAACAAATGACAAAGACATTTAGGAATCCTTATGATAGAACTTGTGCTTACAGTCTTATAAGGAGGTGAGCTCTTCAAATGCGAGTATGGAAACACAATAGTAGACTAAGGACTAAATCTTGAGGAAAACTCAAGGAAGAAATAGTAAAGGAGACGGAAGAAGTCTTTTCTGATGGGGTATGAAAATGGAGAAGGTTTTGTACCCAGAAGTCAAGGGAAGAAAATTTTGAGAAAAACGTTGTGGTCAACAATGTAATATAAAGCACAATGATGGACTGGAGTCAGGAGAGACTGGATCTGAATCTTGTCTTTGATGCTTACTTGTGTAGTATCACTGAATGGATAACAACCTCTTAGAGACTCAATTTTCTTATCTAATAAGGATGGTAATGTCTGTGCTACCTACATAGTTCTCATTTGGTTTACCAGATAATAAAAACATTTTGAGCTGGAAGGAAGCTTAAAGGCCACTGAGTCCTACTCCCTCATTTTATAGATGGAAAACTGAGACAGTGAGATGAAGTGACCTGCTCACAACGACCACGACTAAATATCTGTTGTACAGCCTGAGTCCAAGTTCATCCTTCTATCTATTATCTCATACTAAATCAAATGAGATAATTTTGCAAAGTATTTTGCAAACTTTAAAGTACTTTATGGATGTCAATGGTGGAGATGATTAGTATCACATGATGCCATGAAAATCATTGGATATTTGAAGGATATCATTGAAGACAGTGAAGTAGGAAGTTCTCCTGGAGACGTTGGAAACTAAACTAATCAGGGGATTAAAAGCAAATTGGTATTGAGACACAGGAGACAATGCTTGTTCAAGAAGTTTAGTAGCTTTTTGAGAGTTAGAAATAGCATAGTATCTATAAAAAGCAGCAATGCTATCTATATTAACATTTTGTTTTTACTTTTTAATAGAATTTTTTTCTAATTATATGTAAAGACAAATTTTGACATTCATTTAAAATTTTTGACTTCCAAATTTTCTCCCTCCTCAGCTCTCTCTTGCCCAATATGATAAGCAATTGGATATAGGTTTTGTGTGTGTGTGTGTGTGTGTGTGTGTGTGTGTGTCTTGACACATTTCCCTATTAGTCGTGTTGCGAAAGAAGAAACAGACCAAAAATAACGAAAAAATAAAGTGAAAAACAAATTGTTTTCATATGCTCATTCCACTGGGGGAAGTTTTAAGATGCTTGGAGTAGACACTCCCTAACTCACTGATGGGTTTGAGCCAGTCAGTTGGCCAAGCAAATTTACTGGGGTGTGGATGCTGAATGTGTTACAGCTTCATGGAGCCACAGGTGAGAGACACCAAAGGTGGATGAGCAGCCCTCATAAGGGATAAACAAGCCTTCATACCACAGGTGCTAGTTCTTCAACACCCTATATACCCATTACATAGAAAATATCATTTTATAGATAAAAAGATTGAGTAAGTCTAAGGAGCTTATCCAAAGTTACACATCCAATAAATTTTTGATGTATGATTTAAATTATACCACCTACTTACCTCTCAGAATGGGATAGAGGCTGATGGCTTCCTTGCTACTTTTGGTAGCACTGTTGCTTCCACAATTCAGTGGCCCCTCATCATCATCTACGCTAATACTAGCAAGTTCCAAAGCATAAAAGATATAGTTTGTACTACTAAATAATTTGCAACATGAGGAAATATTGTCTATAATAGGGAAAGTAACTAACTTTTTGAGAGTGAAAAATCTTTGAAAATAACAGCAGCCATTCCCTGCCCCACCCCCAATTTCTAGAATGTAGCTCTAACTTCAAATTAATAATTAAAGGCATAATTTGAGATACTGAATTTCGTATTTAATAGGACCACATGCAGGAACACTTCACAGTCATGGGCACTAGAAACGACCAAGAGGACACAAAAATAAAGAATTCATGGATTGAGACTCCCATTTGAGTCCAAGGCATCTCAAGTAAACAATGTCATCAGCATTTCCTCCTTGTTACCACTTGCCACTGAAGATCATTGTAATCTTACAGAAGACATGGGGACAGCTAGCTGACACAGTGGATAGAGTTCTGGGCCTGGAGTCAGTAAGACTTGACTTCAGATTTCAACTTCAGACGCTTCCTAGCTGTGTGGTCTCAGGAAAGTTGCTTAAACTTTGATTTGCCTCAGTTTCCCCATCTGTAAAATGGGAATAACGATAGCAGCTGCATCCCAGGGTTATTCTGAGGCTCAAAGGGAATAATAATGGTGAAGTGCTTAGTATAGTGTCCGGCACATAATAAGTGCTAAATAAGTTTTAGTTGTTATAACTCCTCCTCCTTGCACCCCAATCAGCTAATCTTTCAACAATCATTTATTAAATGCTGATTATATGCCAGACACTGAATATACAAAGATAATTATGGCATAAGTCTCTGCCCTCAAGGAACTTAACAATCTCTAGTGAACCTTACTGATCCAATTGATATACTGACAGATATAATATTTTTAAAGATACAATTTCAAGGACACTTTCTTCTTTCCTAAAGAAATTTCTTTGTCTTAAGCGAGAAGAGACAAGTAGCCAAAACAGATAACTAGTACTAGAATTTCATTGTTGATAGTTTTACTAGATGTTGTGGGGAGAGGGAGAAATTGTCTGATGCTAATACGTTCTTGCTTTGTGCCTATAGATGTTTTGTCCTATGCCTGCAAGCCTACAATTTTTCAATCAGGGTGTGATTTCCAGTTCCATCTGCTGTCTGTCCTAGAAGGGTAGGGGTGGGGCTAATTATGACTTTTGTAGAGTGCATGTCTTTGCTTTCTGCAAAACATCCATTGACTGGAGGGTCAAAGGAAGATAGGGGAGAACTTCATCAACAACAAGAATATAAGACATGGCCCAAGGTAAAATGGGGGAAAAAAGTTTCTGTATAAACTCTCAAGTTACCAAATTCATATTACATATGAGACAATCTCATAGAAAATGCAGAAGGTGAAAGGGACTCAAAGGAGCCTATAAACAGATAAAGAAAATAATTAAAGTGCTGCAGTAGCCATCATCTCCTCATTGAAAGTGAACTCACCTTACGGTTGCCATCAAGGCAGTCCTTTGATATTCCACAGAGTTTCTTTCTCCAAGAAATCTCTCTTCTCCTGCTTAGAGACTAAATTTTAGAATCATGCTCCCCAGGAAATTAAAATCTCTGCTCTCCTACCCAGGAGTTTGAGGCTTATGAATACTGTTCATGAACTGCCCTTTCGGGACAAGTAGACATGCCAACTGGAGATTGGTTCTTCTTTTGAAAAATGACCTCTATATATACTGAAGTTCAGCACTGACAAAGACAAGAGACCTGATACTTGGCTGAATATAGGAGTCTACTCCTGTGAATGGATCAGGTTATAAAATATGGATAACTAAGAAGACTGTATCTGACTATGGGGATGAACGTCACCTCCAGCTTGAATAAAATAGATTTCTTCCTGTGACCAATCATGATGAATACATCTTCTCAAAACAAAGATTTCTCTGGAAGGAGGAAGATCCAATCCCATATTCCTGGAAATCAATGTGTAGTAGTTGACTCAAATAGTAATTAGAATGCAGGTTTTTCAGAAGAGAGAGCCAGGAACAAGCCCTGCTCTGAAGTGTACTATAGACTCGAACCCCATTGAGAAGTAGAAATGAAATCCGTGGTGAATTTTGTCAAAAACCATGTGAATTTCAAAAACTTCACTGACAACCGCAGCTACTCACAGATCCTGATGTATCCTTCTGGGCCCTGACTCTGGACTGGATAGGATTGCAAAACATGCAACACAGAAGCTATACCCCTTGGCATTGCATAAAAAGTAGGAGCTATCTACTCAACTGTGTAATAGGCCAGAGGAAGCACTGAGGACTGGGCTTATGAAACTGGAATTGAATATGCTTTCACTTTTGAGTTGTGTGACACTGCATACTATGACTTCCTACTTTCAGTTAAAAAGATTCTCTTTACTGCCCAGGAGATATGACTGGCCCTAAAAGTGATTGTGTATCATGTTCAAGACCACCTCTAAGAATCTGCCTTGAAGATTGCTACACACACTCACAGGAAGCTTGGTGACACAGTAGGTAGAGTACTGGACCTGCAGTCCTGAAGACTCATCTTTCTGAATTCAAATCCAGCCTCATACTCTTATGGGCTGTGTGACCCTGGGCAAGTCACTTAATCTTGTCTGCCTCAGTTTTTTTTATCTATAAAATGATCTAGAGAAGGAAATGGCAAATGACTCTAGTATCTTTGTCAAGAAAACCCAAATGGTGTCATGAAGAGTTGACATAACAGAACAACAATATGTCATGCACATGCATGCCTCTACCATGGGCTTTTGGAAGATGTAGCCAAATATTCTGATTCTTACCATTTATTGACCTGTAAATATATTAAGCTCTCTCAGATCACATGTAAGTGACTAATGTCTGTTTTACATTGCCACCAACATCTCCTTGCTACATTAAGGAAGAATGCACAAAGGAAAAGAGAGAGGAGTCTTGAAGAGTTAGAGGGAGAAAGCATGTTGCTGTGTTTATTTTTTATAGAACACAAAAATGGACTGCTTCACTGATAAGGCGTAAGATCACAAATTTAGGACTGAAAAGGGTCTAATTTGATCATTTCCTCTTGCTCTAAGAGACTGCTTTCCTCAGTTCCTACAGATTACCCTAATCATAGATATATATCCCTATAGGGGCCAGAGATGGGACACAAAGGGATATAGCCTTACATGATAAAGTACTTATAGCATCCAGGAAACTGAAGAATTAGTTTTACTCATTTCCTTTCAAAAATAATTTTCCTAGACTGAATTATGTTATAATTGAATATAGGAGTAATTTTTTTCATTTCTATTAGAGTGCTTCTAAGATGATAAAGTAAAAGGAGTTAATCAAATGGGAGAATTCATGGAGGAAAATTAAACTTTGAAGTAAATTATTTCAGCTCGTGACACTTTAACGAGGTTGCCAGTGTAAATCTATGCCGTAGGTCATAAGGGTACACTCAGTTAACTAGGAGGCTTAGGTTTCTCCCATAGTTTGAAAGAAAAAAAAAATAGGAGTATTTAGTTACAAAGATTTCTGTGAGGTCTGGTGGACTGGAGGGGAATCTGGATGTGAAAACTATTAATTTGAAATGTCATCCTTTGTAAGTTTAGAGATAAATCTTCACTTGTCATTAAGTAAATGGTATGCTTATTTGCCTAAGTCAATATGTTATTTTAATGATGTAAAGAAAATTTTAAAGGAAAGCAAAAACACAATTTGGAATCAGAAAAATCTATGCCTGATTGCCAGTTTAACCTCTAACTTATTGTGTAATTTTGGAAAGTAGCTTCGTTTCTCTGAACATCAGTTTCCCTGTATGCTAGATTTTAAGGTTTCTTCCATGTTTAATTTTCTGTTCTATAGAATGAGGTGGACTGATAGATACTTAAAACTCTTTCCATATGTAAAATGTTGTTGACTATTGAATTTATTCCAAAACTAAGTGAACACATTTATTGAAACAAAATCTAAAAGTCCCTTCACCTACTGTTATTACCAAAATTAAAAAAAAAACAAACAAACCCAAAAGCCCTGATTTCTAGTTTTGTTCATAGTAAAAAAAATTTGACTGTGGAACGGACTTTATTCTTTGAACCTCTCTGACAATTGTTTGTGAAGGCTCTTGTTCAGTCGGGCTTGTTCAGACTTACTCTTGATTTTGGCAAAGATATTGTAGGATTTCTATTTCCATCTCCAAGTTCATTTCACAGAAGAAGAAACTGAGGCAAACAGGTTTAAATGACTTGTCCAGGATCACACACCTCAGGAAGATGAATTTTCCTTATTCCAGGCCTGGCTCTCTACTGAATTACCTAGATGCTCTATGTTATTGCTAGTGTGGAAACTTAATTTCTTGTTCTTGTTTCTTGCTTCAGGTTACCTTTTTGGTCTAATTACATATTAGTCCCCTTGATACACTCTTGAATATATTTCCTCTTTCATTGTTGTGCCCATGATGTTCTCCTTGCCTGCAGTATACTTATTCCTTTCTTTCATTTCTTAGAATCTCTAGATTCCTTCAAAGTTCCACTCAAAAACTATCTCATCTGTGAGGCCTTTTTTTGGTCCTTTCCCAACTTCAGTTGCTAATGTTCCTCCCTCATTACTTCCTATTTATTTTTAATATATTTTGCATTTAATTATATAATTCTTTTTATCTCCCCCACGAGAAGACCACTCTGGGTTCAAGGACTTTTAGTTTCTGGCTTTGTATTCCAAGCACTCAGCAGAATATCTAATATAAGCTAGGCAATGAATAAATGCTTGTTGAATGAATGAATGAACGATATAATCTCTTAACTCCCAAGCTAGCTATCAAGGGCTTGGGAATTTCCAGTGCTGTGAACATGAATTTTTGCATAACATATGCTGCCAAAGGTTTCTCTACCAAGGTGCTGGGATATTTCCACTAGTTATGAGATTTATTTCCATACTAGATGCCCAGCTGATAACTTCATTCTAAAGAGGATGTAGTTTACCTTTTCATTCTGCAACTAGTCAAGCAGGTAGACTTCATACATATGCTGTTGAACACTAAGTAGCATTGGTGGAGATAAAGTTTGAAAGACAAAGTAACCCTCATTGAGCAGGGAACAAGCAGGAAGACAGTTATCACCAGTGTGTTAAACATATTGTATATTGACATAATGTACCATAAAGATGATAAAATTTATAACAGTATAAAATTTTATGGAAAAGCAAATATTTAAATTGTGGGAAAGAAATTTCTATCATAGTTTTAGATATCTTTCCTAGTTATGATCTGCTATTTGGAATTAAAAATATATAAAATATTAGAATGGTGAAACTGATAGGTAATCTCCAAATTATTTACTTTTACTTTCTTATATGATTTTTGGCAGATATTGCATTCTGATATTATTTTTCTCTATTTAAAAAAATTAAGGCAAAAATAGAAATTAGTCTGCATTTTCAAAGCTGTCTAGAATCCAAGCTATATGTTGGCAAGAAGGATGCCATTCTAATTTCACCATGAAACATCTGGAAAAGAGAGCACTATATTGTGGAAAATTCTGGATTTGACAACAGACAATCTTGGTTCACATTCTGGTTCCAGACACTTATTTCCTATGTGATTGAACAAGTCATTCATCTCTCAGGCCTCATTTCCCCACCTGAAGAATGAGGTTATTGAACTTGATTACCTTTAAGGTCCTTTCCTAATTTACATTTATGATTCTATGGTCTGCAAAGTCTCCTGCCTCCACCAAAATTCCACTCCATTGCCTTATCATGCTGTTAAAATGATGCACTGTTCCAGTTTTCTCAGGAACTAAGAGACTTTCCTAAAGGACCACACAAGCCAGCAATGCCTAAAACAATCAGTCTTTATTATGGTGCATTTTACTCATGCAATGTGAGGCTCAAGCCTTACATGAGATGCCCAGTAGCAGAGAGAAGAATTCTAGGGGTCAATTAATGTCTTGCTCCCTTATCTGCCATCACTTCAAACTTTGGAAAGCACTTTTCAATAGGCAATAGAGATGATTATAAAAAATCTGGCTCATAACATCCTTACACAAGAGTACATTTGTCCAGCCATGATTAAAGAAAAGAAGATGCTTCACTCTTGGACAATGTCTGTGACATTATGTCACAAGAGGGCATAGATTCTCTCTCTCTAGGTTCTTGAAGGTTAAGCCAATTTAGTCTGTTGAAAACTTTTCAAGTAGGGTCCTGGATTTAGATTAAATCTTCTCTTTGAAAACAAGTTCATTTCTTAGAGAGAATCACTATATTATTAGACTGCCTACTGTGATATAAAATAAAGAAAAATGCCTCTCAGTCCCATGTGCCCACCCCCAAGTTCTACTTTGGCAGTGATGGCGAAAGAGTGGTGCAAAAGTGGTGCAAAAAGCATTAGTAGATATTGAACTGTATTTAAAGTAACTATTGCCAAAACCATTTAGTACTAATTAAAAATAAGTTTAAAGAAAATCATTGGAACCGACTACATATACAAGAATCAGATGCAATTAAAGGTGGTAACCCAATGTTCAACAAATTGAAGAACATAAAGCCATTGTGGCAGAACTCCTTATCTGGCAAGAATTATTGGGAAAACAATAAAAATAAAAGCTACTATTACCACCATAAGTTTTGCCAGCAAGAAATAGATTTAGACCAGCACTCATACCATGTACCACAATAAGCACCAAATGAATGTGCCATCTAAACATACAGAGTTGAATCATTGAAATAATAGAGGACTGGGGATACTTTTTTCATATTAATAACAAAGGGGATAATTCCCTGACAACTGGGAGGTAGAGTTTTCCAGTAGTCTATGTGAAGCTCTAGATTAGAGTAGTGGCTATGTACAACTGAATGTGTAGTGAATGGAGCATTGAGTGGGCTTGGAATCAGGAAGACTCATCTTCA
>JAQQSK010013779.1:0-11363 GCA_028658325.1 Potorous gilbertii
TGCTTCTCTTTCCCTCCTCATTTGTCTATCTAATCTATTTCTCCCACTGCCATATGTCTATGAATACATAGCACCTGTGCTCCTGTTTCTTCTTTCCTGGTGAATGAACATGCTGAAATGGAAATGCCTGGGAAACTGATGAGACTAGGAGATAAAGCAAAGCCAACCAAGGTCCAATTGACAATTGCAGTCCCAGAGCCAGTAACAGCAACAGCAGAATCTGGTGTCAGGTAGCAGCAGTGTAGCCAGGGAACTTGCTTCACTCAACTTGGCAGTAGAATGACCTTCCAGTCACTTCCTGGAAGAAGTCAACTTACTGAGCAAGGGAATGACTCATCCACCCAGTGCCTGTGTTTGCCACTCCTTGAGGTTGACTTAGTAGGGGACTCCTCAAAAGGCATGAAGGGCTCCTAAGTCATGGGGCACCCCTTGGCTTGTGTCACATGTTCTTTACATGTAGGCTTCATCACCTTTCTGTTTTGTTTGAACACACTAACACTGAGTGTGTCCCACCTCAGTAAATCTCTCTTGTTAAAGCTAATAAAATTCAACTGGTTGATTGACGTTGGAAAAAAGTCAATTACCCAACTGATAATGAAAAGAAAACTGGAGATTTGTAAGTAGTAGTATTAATACAATCCTAAGGGGAGGAGGAATTAGCTACCTTTGGGGGTTCCAAGTTGCCAGTGCAAATTGGGATTGGGACATTGAGCCCAGAGAGCTACATTTGCCTAAACCTACATGTATGTATTCAAGGGGATTGTTTCACCCTTATCTTGGGATCTACTTTGTCCAGCACACAGTACATACAGAATAAATGTATGTTGATTGGTTGATGGATTAAAGCTGAGGTTCTTAACCCCTTTTTATGTCATGAACCCTTTTGGCAGTCTGGTGAAGCCTATGTGAACCCTAGTTAAAATATTTTTAAATGCATTAAATAAAATACCAATTACAAAGGAAACTAATTGTATTATAATATTGTTATCAAATTAGTAAAAAAAAAAGTTTCATAGACCTCAGGTTAAAAAGCCCTGAGAGAGTTGCCTGTAGTAAAGAATGAGTAGAAAATTTCCCAGGGTCACACAGAGAGTAAGTTTCAGATGTAAAATTTGAACACAGATTTTCCTGGCTCCGACGCTACCCTTACTCTGCATCTCAAAACTGCCATGCCACAACATTACTTTGACTATTGATATATAATATAGTGTGAGTCTAATCAAGTCAGCAAAGTATTCATTGCATGCTAGGTACCATGCTAAACACTTAGAATATCTCCTGACCTTATTTGTTATTTTTCCCGTTATTTCCCTTCGGATTCTAGACCCTTTGCTCCTCCAAATGAATTTTTAAACTATTTTGTCAAATACTATAAAAAATTTCCTTGGTAATTTCATTTATATAGTACTAAGTCTAAGATAGGGTACATGGTAAACCCCTCGCAAAGTGCTATACAAATATTAGTTATCATTATCAATTATCATATTCAGTACTGCCTAGCTTCTGGCAGTGGATATCCCTGCAGTCATTTGTCTCTCTCCGTTTCTGTGACAGCATTGATTTAAGTATTGTGCGCACCTTATTCAGGTATCTCCCAGATATTTTGTTGTTATCTTAAATGTAATTTCTCTTGTTTTTGTTTCCTCTACTTTTTCCCCTTTTGGTTATTTTTAGTACTGTACAGAGACATTGATTGTTTTGCTGAATGTATTTTGTACATACCTTGTAGAAACTATTAATCACCTCAATTAACATCCCATTGATCTTTTTGGTTTTATAAGTACCATCATGTCATCTGCAAAGAAATAATTTTATTTTCTCTTCTTTGATGTTTATACATTTAGTTTTTCTCTTATCTAATGACTACAGGTAGTATTTGCAGAAATACGTCAAGTGACAGTGGGGAGAAGCAGCATTTTTGCTTTGCCTGGGTTTGCACCGAAGAAGTATCTATTGTTCTTTCATTGCAAGTAATGCTAGCTCTTAGTTTTAATACATTGATCTTAATTATTCACGAATTCTGTACTCCTCCTTCAGATTTGCTTGTAACCCCCAGATCAATAATTTTAATGCTTTTTGTGGTCATTTGTGGACATGTGTAGAGCTGAGAAAAATTTGAGTCCCCCTAGAACTCATATTGACAGCTGTCTATTTAGTTCTACATTTTTGCACTTTTGTGCTTTTTATTGGTGACTTCTCTGTCTAAAATGTTCCTTCCTCACGCCCCAAGTGTAATGCTGAAGGGCTGACTAGTCTTTCTATGCTCAGGAAGGCTGTGATGTGCCTTATGGAGAAAGGACACATTAAAAACGATTCATTCCAGCATAAATGCTGTTAGCTGTGAATTCAATGTTAATGAGGGTTTTTTTTAAACAGACACATAAAATAACCATATGTATTGACCAGTTGATGAAAATATTGTGACTAGGGGCTTGTAAGAAGCTGACCTTTTATTTTGCCTAATTCACCGTTCAGGGTAATTTTGTAGAAGTAAACTACCATGAATGATGAGTATAGGCTGTATATGCATCTGATCATATTAATGAAAGGCCTTTCCCTGCCCATGTCTTTTTTAAAAAACATAAATGAGTGCTGCAGTTGGTCAAAAGTTTATTCTGCATGTATTGAAATAATGTAGTTTTGATATCTTTTTTAATATGGTTAATTATAATTATTTTTCCAGTGATAGGCTTTATCTGTCATCCTTGATATGACTCCAATCTTTTCATAGTGAATTGCTTTATGGATATATTTTTGTAGTCTCCATGCGAAGACTTTATTTAAAATTTTTGTATCAATATTCATTAGTGAAACTTGTCTGTTCTATAGTTCTCTTTCTCTGCTTTCTCTCTTCTTGGCTTGGGTGTCAGGACTATATTTGTTTAATAACAAGAGTTTGGTAGAGTGTCTTACATTTCTATTTCTGAGAATAGTTTCTGTAGCATAGTTACCAATTGCTCATCAAATGTTTGCTAGAATTCACTTATAAATCCATCTGGCTTGGTTTTTTCTTTGACAATTCATTTATGGCTTGCTTGATTTCTTAAATTAGACTGTTTAAGATTTCTAATTCTTGCTTTGTTAGTTTGGGCACTCTATTTTTTATATTCATCAGTTTCCACTGAGTTTTCAGCTTTGCTGGCATATAATTATTTACAGCAATTTCTCTCTCTTTTTTAAACTTGCTCTCTTTTGTGAATTCTTCTTTTCCTTATTATAAAAGTAATCTGATTTTTTCTCTCTTTTTCTTGTCTATAGCCTTTAGAAAAAAAAGCAAAAATAAATTGTATTTTGGAAAATATTTCACTAGTTTTTAAAAGAAAGTTTAGTTTTAGTTTATGGGATATTTATTTCAAAGTTTATTTTCTGTCTTTAAAGATTATACTTGTTAAAGTTGTTAAATTGTTGATTTTCTAAACTTTTTAGTTTTATGCCCATTTCTCTGATTATTTTCCATTTTGTTAATATGAATGTTCAAAAATAGAAATTTCCTTTGGAGAACTATTTTTATTGTATTTTGCTTTAGGATGGCGTATCTTTGTTTTTATCTTCAGCAATGTTATGTATTATTTTTATGATATGCTGCTTGATCCATTCATTACGTAGGAATTTATTAGTCCATATTAATGTCTGTATCTTTTCCTTTATTCGTTACTTTTTCATTGTGATTTATAGATGATACATTTATAATATCTGCTCTTTATGTTTGTGATTATTTTATCCTCTAGCAAATGTTTCTATATTTTTTTTATTTTTTATAAAGATATTTTTTCTAAAGATATCATGAAATTCTTGAAAAACTGCATATCTTTCCATAATCAAATTTAAACATTTTTATAGTTTGATCAACTCCAGCTTATTGCAAAATAATATTGCTCCACATTTTCCTTCTTATTTAGCCTTCTGTTGGATTTATTCAGCTCTGAGAGGGGAATGTTATTGCGTGTCTATAAATGTCTTTTTGCAAATTATCTAATTTTTCTTTTATGAAATAAACCACATTTTGATGAATATACATTAAGTATTATTACTTTTATTATCTACATGCCTATAAGTATAATGTTTTGTCTCTTGATTTTATTAATTTTCTTCCCTTTTCATCTGAGATTATAATTGCAATTTCCACTTTTTTGAATGCCTTAGATTTTATTTCAACCATTCATTTTCTCTCTGTATTGCTGTCTCTATTTCCCTCTCTTATATTTCTGCCTGTCTGTCTGTCTATCATATATTTCTTTTATTTCAGCACTTAGCATAGTGCCTGAAACATAGTAGTTCTTTAATAAATGTTTAATGACTGATATGTGTGTATGTACACACATAACCACACATACACACACGTTTTCTTTTTCATAAACCAGATGTGTAATTTCATTGGTATAGGAAGTTTCTGATGAGGAAACTAGTTTATACCAATGTACATCCACAACTTCTACAATTTATAGCCTCACAGAGTTATTTTAGGCTTTCGGAGGTTTAAAGACTTGACTAAGTTCACGCAGCCAGTATGCATCAAATAGAGAATTTGAACCCAACGCTGGATCCACATTAGTTGTTCATTTGTTTTACCCCATTTTGCTACTGATAGATCTTAAATGTTTATTTCATATGTAACCAATTGATGATTTTAAACAATCGCTTCTGTTGTGTGTTTTTTAAATTGGAAATTTAATGCGTTAGTATTTCATTGAATTTTTTTTAAAACTTGTTTCTTTTTTTAAATTAACTATATAGATGCACATGCATCATTTATTTTCTTCCTATTTTGTTAGTTTATCATCTCTGCCATTTGTTTTGCTTACAGTGATCAGAAACCCATCTCCTGACAACTCTATGATCTACCTAATAGTAATCTATTTTCAATATTCCACCTTTGTAAGGCACAGGGAGAAATTTAAAGCCTCTTGTTTACCTCTGTTTTTGAGTCATACTAGTCATTTCCTTTTCCTCCTCCTCTCCCATCTTTTACTCATCATTTGAAAAGTCTTTATTTATATTATCCTCATGCATAAAATATAGATTTATTAAAAATATTCCATTTTCACCTTGAAATATTAATTTTTTTATTCATTCTTTCCTATTTTTCCCTATTATAACTTTTCTGCCTTAGAATATTTAGCCCTTTAGTGTTTGTTCTCTTAACCTACTCACAGTTACTCAGATAATGTCAGCTTTCTAAAAGGAAAATTGAAAAAAAACCTCAAGAAATATTTCCTCTTTCACGTTTATGTCCTTTGCTAGTAGTCCTAGTCCCATGTAAACATTTCATTTCTTTTAAAAATGTTATTTTTATTAATAGCACATTTTATATCATATTAATTTCTGAATATATTCCTTCTTCTACCCAATAAGCTATCTCTTATAAGAAAGAGTGAAACTACAAAGCATCTCTTGGCTTTAATTGCTATTTGAAAATGTTTAACTTTTTGTTGTTTGGTTAGTTTGCACATTGAATAATGATTATTTCTGAATTCTTTTGAAGAAATAACTTGGTTGTGTTCCTTTGGCTCAATATCAAATTAGTTTCTTTGATGGTTAAGCTCAGTTTTGGGGGAGTGGGGTGGGGTGGGAGATAACGTTGTTTTGGGAGACATTGATGTATTCTTTCCTCTTTTTGTAATTATGTTTCAAACTTTTCTTTGATTTCTCCTCACTGTGAAATGACCTCTCCTATCCTGATTGGTCCTTCTTAGAATTTGAAGGGTTTTTCCTTTTGTACCTTAAATTTCTCCTTTGATGTTATAGCTCTAAGATTTGATTATATTGTTTCTTGATGAGCTAAACTTGAGGTTTACTTCTGTTAGTGTTCTGCATGTTCTCGCTCTCTCTATAATTTCCTTTTGGAATACCTACAATTCTTTGATTATTTCTACTATCTTATCTTCAAGTTCAAAACTATTGTTTGCCAAACTGTCATATTCTTCCAATCTTATTATTTTAAAAATTGCTCATTTTTGCTTCTGACTCAGAATTTTTGATTGTTTTCTTTCCCAGAGAATCTATTCTTATAAAGAGCATCTTTTGCTTTTGTTTTATCATCTCTATTTTCAGGTTACACTTGATGATATTTTCTTTGGGAGCTCTAATTTCTGTGCTTATTTCTTTGAATATTCTTTTGAACTATTCTGGGGGTTTGGGGAGTCATTACATCGTTTTATTCTAGGAGCTTTGAAGGATTTGTTGTGATATCTACGAGGCAACTTTGAGTTAATTTATTTTTATTACTTGTCCGTTAAAAAAAACTCTTAAGATTGTTTGTTCATTTGCTTCTCAGTCAGTTTTTATCTGGATTAATCACTCAGCTGATTTTTCTATGATGTCCTCAATAAATACAGGCTTACCACTAATCCTTTAATTCAGAAATTCCAATATACTTGGGTCCCTCCTTTAGCCTCTTACTGTCCTTTTCTCTTTCTCTCCTCCCCTCTGCTCTCCTCTCCTCCTCTCCCCTCTCCTGTCCCTTTCCCTCTTTTCCTCCTTCCCTTCCTTCCTGCCTTTTCCTCTCTCCCTCCCCCTCTTCCTTCTTTCCTTTCCCTCCCTAAGAAACAGTGTGAATACCAGGACCATGTGCTCTGCTGTACTGTTTTTCGGTAAGAATGACTTTACTGCAGATGTGTTCCCTTATCTTCTTGTCATTGCTGTCATTGTGCTTTGGGGTCTTTATCCTAAGGAGCTGCCCCTCCTAAGGCTTTCACTCAGCCATCTTGCTAAGATTCCAGTCATTGCTTATGCTAATATCCTGGTCAATGGTGCCTTACAGTCTGTGACCCTTTAATGAGCATGGATCATAATTACTATGCGACCTTTCAACCTTCACTGTTACTTAGTTTTGAAACAAAGCTTTTTGCCAAAAGGGATAGGTGTTTAAAATCCTATGTGGGTTTTCTCTGTGATTATACTAGTGTATCCAACTGAATCAATCCTGATTGAAATGAATGTCAGCAGTTAGTAGAGCAAGGTTTAGCGGCTAAATGAAAATGTGAGTTAGCAATCGATCACCCCTTTCTCTTTGACTGCAGTTGGAATGACTGCAAACAAAGAAGGAGGATGGGAAGGAATCCTAGATGCTGGGAAGCAAAAAGTGGACAGCTAACCGGGCATTTGATTAGACCTTTGTCTTTTATCCCTTTCACCAGGAAGGAAATAACATTCTGTGGCCAAGTTTGAGGCCTTCCAAATATCACAGCATGCAAACGTTTGTGCTATTTTTGCATGCAAGAAGCAAAGGGGTGGGGCATGCTTAGCTTCACATGTTCTTTCCACAGAACCATGAGAGCAAAGGACTGCTTTCTGAAATGATTTAGATAGGATGTTTTGACATAAAGCTTCAAACGGGTTATCCTTGAAGATGTTTCAGTGATTAGCAAATATGATGATGCTGTCCAGGATTTGACTTGTGGGTCTTCTAACAACAGAGACAAAAGACTGAAAACATGATTTATGTGTTTATATGAATATATGTGAGGAGAGAAAAGAAAGTAGTATTGTCCTGGTTAGACAGACATTGTCAACGTGTGTCTTTTCTTCAAAAAAATAAGTGAAGGTGCAGAGGCTTTATGGTCCCAGAGTATTCCTGAAACTGAGGCACATCGCATGAGTGGCCAGGGGAGGAGTTGATGTACACTTGGTCACCTACATAGACTCTCTCAGCTTTGTTCATCTATTCCTCATTTGTTCGTCTCCCAAGTTATTCTAGTTGGCACTGTATATGGTGTCTTTTTAATCTGCAACTTTTGGTAAAAGTGCTTTTTCTTAAGGGGAATGTGATCTTTCTAAAGTACATTTCGATCATTTCACTCCTCCACTCAATAAACTGCAAAGGCTCCCTGTTACCTGCAGGAGAATGCTTCATTTGACTTTTAAAGACCTTCATAATCCAATACCTTCCTAATTTTCCAGTCTTATACTTTATTTCTCTCCGTATACTCTATGATTTACCTAAACTAACCTTACTTACTGTTCCTTATCCATGGAATTCCATCCCATGGCTCTGTGTCCTGGAGTTGTCTGTCCCCCACACCAGAAACACATATTCTCTCTCTCTTTACTTTACCTCTTGATTTCATTGACTTGCTTCAAGGCTTCGTTTAAATCCCGTTTCTGCAGGAAGTCCTTCTAAATCTCCTTCACTGCTAGGACTTTGCTCTTGGAGATTTACTTCTACTTCTTCTATATATGGTATCTTATGTGTATATATATTACATATATAATTTATATTTATATCTTAAAATGTATTTAATATAACAAATATGTTTAACATGTGAATGTATAATATATAAAACTACATATAGTTACATACACACTATATATACAATGTATGTATTCATGCAACTATATATATATATATATATATATATATATACACATACACATACACATATATATGTGTGTATTTACTTATTTGAATGTTGCTTCCCCCATTAGATTGTGAGCTCCTTGTATCCCTAGCACTTAACATAGTTCCTGGCACCTTGTAAGTGCTTAGTAAATGCTTATTGGATGATTGACTTTTCACCTTTGTATTTTTAACCTTTAATATCACAGCATTCCTCTTTCAAACATATACTTCCATTCAATTCAGAAGATTCTTAATGAGTACCCACCATAGTCCAGGCAACATGAATATAAATAATATTAAAATGGATCTGTAATGTCATTAAAGAAGGTGTTCTCTCCAATCACACAGAGCCTAGCCCTTCTATTCCTGCCTACACTTTTTGAATCTTCCATGACATTCCATAGTTTTGGGGTAAAGAGGCCACCCAGTATTCTGTGGACCTTCCTTGATTTTTCTTGACATCCTCAAGATAGCAATTGAACAGATGAACTGTGCCTTATGACTTGAGTTTAAATACTTATTTTTCCACTTTGCCACTTATTTACAGTATTGGCATGATATAGTCCATGGGATCATGAAGAGTTAGATATGACTGATTGACTGAACACCAACACTATGTGCCTGGTGTGAGTCACTTAAACTCTGCATTTCAGTTTCCTCATCTCTAAAATAAGGGTGTGGGAAGGGAAGGGAACCATCATTACCTAGCACCTACTCTGCTTTATCACTGCTTCTCAGGTTGGATTATACTATCACTAGATTCCTTCTTGCATTAGGTCCAGTGATCAGTCTATCTACTTTTCTAAGCACACATTTCTTTGGTAATATCCTTTGCAGTGGTGTTTCTTCATAGATCCTAATCTGTGGGTTTTGCAGCCCGTGTGCACCCAATGTGTACCACTCCGCTATCAACCAAATGATACTCCCTTCTAAGGCTTTGAAGACTTTAGCCTATCATGACTTATAGCTGACAGCAGGGGCAGAAGGCTTAGTTTGGAGTTCCCAACCCAGATAAAAAGATGAGCAGTTACTAAGATTCCACTTTACATCCCAATCCAGGTGAATGTCAGGCTCTCGTTCACATGCATTTTCAGAAGTTTACTACATTACACTCTTCGTTACTCACAATCTTGCTAAATTGGATTGACTTTTTCATTTTTGTAGGGGAAAAATCAATAATCACTAGCTACATCAAAGGACTTACCGCTTGGCAATACCTTAAAATAATTCTGAAATGTATTTATTTACATCTTAAAGATGACTTTTTTTCCTCTAAATTGTTCAAAGTCTCATTTCCACAGCTGCAATTAAATGGCTTTTTTAGGATGATGTTTCATTTGGCTGTTTATAATCAGTTGCAGGCTGTACATCTCTCCCATCTTTTTGTATCCATGAATTATTCAGAATGATTCTCTCTTAAGCTCAGGGTGAGTGATTGGGATTCTATTTTCCAAAGAACTGGGCAGGCTTAGCAGAAAGAACAAGGTACCTATGATTCATCAAGTTGTCGGTAATTAATATACAATTTTATCAAGGTCTTACCTGAATCATCTTCAGTGATTGTTCCCAGTGTATGACAATTGCTTAAAACTTTAAGTTTCCAGATTCTCATTAGACTTAAAGGTCACTTTGTTTCTAAACAGGGTTTTATTTATTTATTTATTTGTGTTTTGAAATCTATCCATGTGAGTTCTGACAAAGTAAATTTCGACTAAGTTCCTGAAACGGACACAAAACATTGCAACTTTGTAGCGTAGGTAAATTGGTCTAAATAAAAGACAGAAATATCAATTGCCAATGGGTAGACCAAACCAATATAATAAAAATGATAATTCTGCCTAAGAAGTTTACTTATTCAGTATCATACCAATCAAAGTACCAAAAATTATTTTATAGAGCTAGAAGAGTATCAAAATTCATCTGAAAGAAAAAAAGGTCAAGAATATCTAGGCAATTAATAAATAAAGGACAGAGTTGTGCTTAACCAGAATAACAGAAAAACATACCTTAAAAGAGGGAGGTTCCTACTGTCCTTTCTTAAATAGTCATAACTTGGACAGCGTTATAGGGTGGGGGACTAATTGAGAGAGTGCTGATGTCACTAGTTGTCCCTCAGCAGCACAGAAGTAACAGGGGTTACATCTCATTAGGAAGAAGAATTAGTTAAAATACAGATGGTGGATTAGGATGGGTCCTTCCTCTGTCTCTAATACTGTATATTTCTTTCTTTATCAAGTGATGATGTACCTTATGCCACTTGCCTGGTATACTTTGTGGTACTTGCTATTTATGCAAAACTTCCTCCTTATAGCTTAAGCCCTCCCTCACTCAAAATAAAGTCAAGTGCAAGTCATGTCATTATTTCTCTGATGGCATGGTCTTCTTCGGCAATGAAAGATGAACACACACAGCAATTAATAGGTTTTAGCTTTTCCCTCCTGGTAGCGTGGTTAGGACAACGTGTGTGTGTGTGTGTGTGTGTGTGTGTGTGTGTTCCCTGAACCTTCTTTCTAGGTGATGGTGGGTCTGAGCCGAGTGCTTCCTTTAACATGTATGTTATTTTGGACCCCTTTCCATATTCCCCCAACCAATTTCCTACCTATCCCAAGTGTAGATGAATCATGAACTCTCTTATTTCCCTCATCTGTAAAATGGGTATAATTATACCAGTGGTAGAATCAAAAGAAAATAATGTTCACAAATAAATAAATGCAGAATAACGCAGCATATATACAAAGCATGTTCTCCCTACCCACTTTTACTTCTTGGAAGCCCTAGTTCCTTTCAAGTACAATCCCCTTCAAGAGACCTTTTCTAATTTTCTTAATGTCTCTAATTGCTAGTGCCTATCCCACACCCATCTCTATCACAATTTTTTGGTATATATCCTAAATTTTTCTATGACCTTGTCTCCTCTGTTAAATGTTAAGTTCCTTGAGGTCAGAGACTACTTCACTTTTGTGTTTGTAGCCACAGTGACTGGTATATAGTAGATAGCTAAGTGTTTGTTGATGGTTTAATGTTT
>JAQQSK010013780.1:0-11363 GCA_028658325.1 Potorous gilbertii
ATGATATTGTCATTACAGATGGGGAGACTGAGAGAAGTTAAGTAACTTGTTCAGTGTCACAGTAGTACAAATTATCTGAGCAGAATTGGAGCTCGTCTTTTTAACTCCAAGTCCATCATTCTGTTATGCTACTAACCCTAATTTATTTGCACACTTACATAGTACTCATAGTCTGAAAGCAAATAACCTTAAAAATAAATACCTATGTGTTTGAACTGAAGCCATTTTTCTCTTGTATAAGAATAATTCATGTCTTATCCTATCGGTCCCTAAGTGACAGGTCATTTCTAATATATATCATGTGGCTAGGTTCCAAGTTTTCCCCTGAGGGTTAGAGGTACAGGCTTTCTTCTGGTATGACTGCAATGTTTGGGCATGGCAAGCCCTGTAAACGAATACAGGAAGTATGTGGTGACCTAAGGGTTTTGTCTTCTAAACACTAATGACAGTTAATCATTGTCTTAAGGACCAGAGGAAGAAAGAACTATGTTGTTTCCATGCTTTTTTTCCTCCTGTATTGTCAAGGCTTGTCATCTGATAATTATAGATAGCACGATAAATACTTTTCCTTGCTAGGCTTCTTGCTGGGGAATTTTAATTTCAGTTGAATTTCTTTATACCATTGTGTAGAACTAGTGGAAGACAAAGAAGATGAATAGATGAGAATGGGAAAGGATGTATTTTAGAAATAAGATTGTATAGTATACTGCCTTAGTACCAAATTACAGTAATCATGCTTTTGGAGAAATGAAAGGATAAATAAACTTGAAAGGCATTATGACATGTACTTTTTTTTATTTTTCTGTATGCTTCATTTTCTGTGTGATATATTCAATTTTATTTACTTCCTAAAAGTTGTGACTCTTCTCTGTTCTTTTGCAGATCACCAGAAACTGGAAAGAGAAGCGAGAATCTGCCGTCTTTTGAAGCACCCTAATATTGGTGAGAAAATGTCTTTCCCTATCAAGTTTTCCTTTTTCCATTCTAAATTTGACCACCACTGGCTTTGGGGCATCATCAAATCTCCGCAAATACTTGCTGAAACAGGAAACAGAGGAGTGGATTAGAGCAAGGGTCCGCAACGAAGTTCTTCAGAGCTTTAGGGCTAAGCTTTGAAATTAGTATGAAAATAAAAATTGTCAGTATAAAATGGATTGATTCCATAATTGAAAATTAATTAAAATTAAATGTGGTTATACCCTAAAACTCAAAATGAAATGGAGAAATGTAAAGAAATGATTTTGACTAAACAACAAAATAAATATTTGCCAATTTTATTCTGTAACAGTCAGTATTATATAAGAAAGTAAGATGACATTTCTGTAGCATACTAAAAGTTATAAAGTGTTTTTACACATATTTTATTTGGTTCTCACAATAACTCTATGAGATATTCATTTTCATTGTTACACTGTTTTACAGATGAAGAAACTGAGGTACAAAGAGGTCTAGTCCTTTATATAACTAACTCTGTAATTGAGAGAGTGGGTCTCAGAAAGACCTGGATTCGGGTGTCATTTTTGATACTTACTGATCATTAGGTGCTGGGAAAAAACAGCTGCCACACTCCGAGTATTCTAGACAACTTTCTACCACTAAATCTCAGAGAAGGTGCTGATCTGGGTAGGAAGCTTTTTTCACTGATAGTTGTCTATAATGGGCAGCTAAGTGGTAAAGTGGATAGAATGCCAGGGCCCAGAGTCAGGAAGACCTGAGTTCAAATCTGACCACAGACATTTACTAGCCGTTTGACCCTGGGCAAGTCACTTAGCCCTGTTTGTCTCGTTTTCTCATCTATCACATGACTTGGAGAAGGAAATGGCAAAGAACTCTAGTATCTTTGCCACAAAAACTCCAAATGGGCTTACGGAGTCAGGCACCACTGAACTGATTGAGCAACAACTAAGTTCTCCATAACAATGAAATCATAGGTCTGGTTTAAAATTATTATTGTGTAACTTTATTTATACATTGGTTAATACATCTGGCGAATTAGGGCATTAAAGAATTGATCATCCTCCATGTGTAGGTTGAAATAAACCACCAGGAGAGATGGATTAGAGGCAGATCTGAGAATTAATGCAAAAACAGTGTTTGCCTAATGTACATCAGGAATGTACATCTCTTCTATGAGACTCGTTCTTTTCACCAGCCATCCCAGATGGATCACACTATCACCATTGGAACTGACATTGATTAGGAATTTTCTCTCCTGCATCTTCCTCTTAGGTTCATAGAATGTCAGCTTTGGAGAGGATCATCTAGGCCTTTTTTCTTCTCCACTAGTTGTCCCCAGAAACCATCTATGCTAACTTGGTAAATCTCCCCCTGGTCGGAGGATTCCCACTTCCACTGAAGACGGAAAGATTCCTGTTATCCTCAGTTAGAATTTTTCTATGGGAACAGTTTTCAATATTCCCTTCACAAATGTAGATCCCAAACTCTGCAGACCTTAGGAGGTGGTTTGTGTGAGTTGGATGCAGAAATACTTACCATCCAATCACTAATCTGATAATGAGCCTCTCTGCACTTTGCTGGGCTAGTGCTCAGAAAATAGACACACAATCTATTGTTGTGTCTGTGTGTACCATCCTCTTGGGGGGAAAGAGGTGGCTGAGGGGAGGATGAGTTCTTCCAAGGTTTGTCATAATTTCTGAAAATCTAGGTCCACTTCTACACCACAAGGAAATCACATGAGTAAGACTTTTATGGAATTACATTTATTGATAACTCATTTTGTCAGCTTGTCTGGGACGCTAACAACGATGAATAGCCTTGTTCCTTTGGGAAAATGTAATCCATATTAGAAACAACTGACTTAACAGATGAGCTTCTTGAACACAAGCTATTTGTAAATTAGGAGTTGTAAATAAGTTGTAAAGACAATTAGATAGAGAATCAGACTTGTTTTCTCATTCTGACCATGAAACTAATTAACTTTGTGACATTAGGCAAATCAGTTAACATTCCTTTATAGAGTGAAGAAATTAGTCTAGATAATCTCTCAGGTCCATGTGGATTTTAATATCTTGTGATTCATATTATTTTAGTAAGGAGAGTCTCTGAACCACAAAGTTCCAAGAATCTCTTAAGCAGGTCGATGGGGCAGGCACTGGGCCAGGTATTTGGGATATAATGGCTATAATGAAAGAAATCCTGCTGTCAAGAGGCCTACATTCTATCCAAATCTTTACAAGCAATAGAAAAAAGATGTAGCTCGGGGAAGGCACTCACATCTGATGGGAATAGGAGAAAGGTTATGGTGTAGGTGGCATTTGAATGGGAAATTTTGATTAGTTAGAAAGTGTAGTTGTTTAGGTGGATAGAACCTTAGAGGTAGACAGACTTTTCATGGCTTTGAAGGAAGAGGAGATTCAGAAGGACATGAAGATTCCCTCCAGCAGGTGAAGAGGTTTCTAGATCACTTGAAAGCTATATTTTTCATACCATTATCAAAATTAACCATCCTTTGAGAATGTCCTAGGAAGTAGCTACCTAGGAGGTGAATATCAATCTTAGTTGCAGTTGGGAGTTTGCCCAAGAGCAGTTATTCATAGACATAGAGGAAAGATACACCCTTGTGTCTGGAAAGCTAACAGTACATGAAGAGGACAGAGCTATTGATATTCAGAAAAAAAATGCAGTACTATATTACCACTCTGTTTCTTCCTGGTTCCCTCCTATTGTGCCACTGCCTGAAAATAGATCATAACCAGTGGAGAGCCGGAGTACCAATATTTTTAAAGTGTGAAGAATAAACAAACGTGATTCAGGTAAGCAGAGGTTTACATATGGCAGCTTCACTCAGACCTTGTTTCGTGAGTCTACAAGTTTAATAAAAGATAATTCAGAATGATGTTCATAAGGACTTTCACCTCAAAGTCTTTCTATAGGTAAGAGTCATTGAAGGAGTTGAATGATGGTGCTATTGTGTAACTACAGAATACCTTCGTCATGCTGTAACATTTAGAGAATTTGATGTCAGAATTTATTATTTTTTTTATTAAGTGAAGACAGTATTTCCAAAGGCATTATACCTGAGGCTGCTGTTTCTAGGATTATCTGGGGAGATATAGCACTAATTCTTACTTTTAAACTCATGTACTTCCTCCAATTACCGAAATCTTTCCATTGAGGTCATAAATAACTGGCATAATTAAGTTCTCTTATAATCAGGAAAGATTCAATTTTTATTTTAAAATACCTTTATCCATGGCTGACGCAAAGGGGACAGGAAACAACTGAACTTAGCTTTACGTAATTATGAAGATTTTATTGGAAAAAGAGATGCTTACCATTTGTTAAAGGCTACCGTTTGAGTTCTTGTCCAATTGGAGAGTCGTTTTGGGTCAAAAATGAATTTGTTTACCTTGGGTTTTGTTCCTGTTTGGATAGCATTCTTTTTTTCCTTCTTACACTTCTTTCATTTAGTTTACAGAACTGAGAAGTTGGTTAGCTGTTTGATTTTCGACCAGTCACTTAGCTTTTTTGTACCTACGTATACCAGTCTCAGAAGATTGTTTCAAAAATAAAATAAGATTATAGGTATGAAAGTGGTTCTAAAAGCATAAAGCTCTATAAAATGGTAAGGTATCATTGTCATTTTCAATTTGGAGAGCATTAATATGTATCTTTGAGGGTTGACCGTCTGGTGCTAATGAACTATAAAAAGGTGTGAATGTTAATGCAGATGGATCTTTTGGCTAAATTTTCTTTCCTCATTATTCTAAAGAACAGAATATTTACAGTTGCAGTCATAGTCTTCCCGGATCTTGATTTAGAAGTATCACCTACCCCCTTTTATAAATCTTGGTACTTTGTATAGCCTTGTAGATTTTGTATAGCATGTTCTTGTGACTTTTATTAGACATGAGATTTTCTTCAAAGAATCTTTTCTTTTTCACCCAGGTCAAAGTTCAATATCATTAGTTGTGTGTTTTATTCTAATGGAGTCAAAGTCATCTATATGTGTATGTCATGTGTATATATATATATATATATATATATATATATATATATATATATATATATATGCTTAATAATAATGCTATGATCTGACCTTTAGTTTCCACTGTTGTTTTTAGAATGAGTGAATGTGAGTGAATGAGTTAAATATTAAGGAGTATCACAGTAACCTTCTACTTCATCTTCCCATATCTAGGCTCTAATTCATTCTGCAAGAAGTTTAAAAAATGATATTCTTAAAGCACATGTCTCTCTGTGTTACTTCTCTGATCAAAAAAGTTTGGGGCACATAATTGTCCTCTGACATTTCATGTCTTCCACAGTCTAGTTCCAGCCAAGTTATTCCCCTTCTCTTATTCTGTGGTCCAGGCAACTGGCCTACTTGCTATTACTAACATGCCACATTTCATGTATTATCTTCATGTCCAGAACTCACTTCTCCTCTCATCTGCCTCTCTTAGAATACCAAGCTCTCCTCAAAATTCAGTTGAAGCAATATTTCCTACATGAGATCTTTCCTGCTCATCCCATCTAGGATTGAATGTTCTCTTGAAATGATGTTGTATTTATGTTTCCTAAACTCTGTATTTATTTATAAATGTAAGATAAACTGTAAGGTTTTTGATTACAAGGCCTTAATACCCTCAGTCATTAGCCCAGGGCATGGCACATAATGTGTGGTTAATAATAGCTTTCTGATTTCTGTTTTGTGATAAGAATATGCACCAATAGAGTAGAAAATCTCTAGACTTGATATTCAAAGGCCTATTTTTTTTATTAAGCTGAAAAATAAAACTGACTGAAGGGTCAGTAAAGTCATCTCCACTTGGGATTATTTTATTAGGCTCTCCTAACTTCTAGGGTATCATAAGGACAAACTTATCATGTTAATCTTCTTATACATCATCTTATATATTACCAATGACAGTGAGTCTGTCAGAATAAGGTAATAATTTTCATAAATAAATTTATATCTAAATTAAAATTTGAAGATCATCTACATTTTCTACAAAATTAATCCTATTATAAGGATAGATCATGATACTGGTGAAAATTATGTAGTATGTTTCATGGGAATTTCTATTTCAATCACATCCTTTAGTCCTAATATATTTCTTAATCTATAAAAATGAAACTTGAAACTACATATTAATTTTTTAAAATCAGGTAGCTCATTTAAACTCAAGAATAAAATTGATTATTTTATGCCTCAGAAGAGAGTTTAAAAGTGAATATCTGAAATATAAGAATAGTCTCTAATGCCTAACAACTGAGTTGTCATCATTTACAAATGATAGATATGTAGATAGATATATCTGGATCTCTTTTCTTACAAGTTTTATCTAACTTATAAGACTTAAAGAACCAAAAGTATTTTTTTAAATGGAATTGACATTATGGAAGACATACCAAATAACAATTTCCCAACTAAGAATCTGTAGGTGGGAAATGGCATTTAACTGCAGATGATCTAGCAATGAAAGATTTTGCCATAAATTTGTGCTGTGGAGAGCATTATTTTGTTAGAAATTTTTCTGAAACAGAAAGCTCACTTGCTAAGACCTTGATAAATACCATGGAACCCTAGAAGAATTTAGGGACTGGCAATTCATGACACCTTCATTCTCACTCTGGTTCTACCAATTATAATGTAACCTTGGATAAATCACTTAACCATTCTTAATCTTAAATTCCTTGGAACTGGGTCCGTCTAGATCTAAATTCCTTTCAAATTCTGTAAATTTCAAGTTAGGGCTATCCTATTACAACACTGTGTCATTTAGTTTTGTATTCTATGATAGTCATCTGGAATTGTGTGTATTATGATTTTAATATATATCGACTTAGTTTCTAATGGAGTCAAAGTCATCCATGTATGTGTGTCATATATATATATATATATATATATATATATATATATATATATATATAAAACTTAAATATATAGACAAGATAGATGGATATGTGTGTATATATTATATATTTGTATACTATATATATGAGTATATTCTATATGGGTAATATACATGAATGGATAGATAGTAATATATAAATATATGTGTGTATGTATATACACATACTCCTATATGTGATTTTAATGCTAGAAAAATACATTTTTTCTCTAATAATTTCAGAAATGAGAGTAAGGAAGAATTGATTTTCACTTCATCTGAATTACTATGTTATCACCAAGCTGTGTAATATGACAATGTAGTATTTAGTCAAGCAAAGATAATTAAGATGAAAATAGTAATTGTCATAAACTAGCAAGAAAAGGCACATTCAAAGAATTGTTTCGATAGATATATCAAACCAATTGTGTGAAATTATGTTCCTCCATTATACTTGATAGTTTATGCTAATAACACTTTTGAGGATGGTACAGCTGTTCCATAGAGATTATCATAACTGGTTAATATGGTTTCCAAGTACTCAAGTGGAGTCATACTTTCTACAGAGACTCTTCTAGCTTAACATACAGAGGCGCAGGGGAAGCATCGTTCTGTGCTGACATCTCTGAAATTGATGAATCAGAACATAGATCGTGCAACATTATTTACCTCCCCTCTTTTCTTCCCTCTTCCTTTTTAATTGGTTCCTCTATTAAAATAGGCAACATTTCATAAACTGGAAAGGTATGTCATGCTTATGACACATTTCTGTGTTTAGGCATGTCCTAAACTCATTGGTCTCCCCCTGAGTCCCACATGATAGATTTTCTTGTGACCTTTATTAGACTTATGGGATTTTCTTCAAAGAATCTTTTCTTTTGCACCCAAGTCAAAGTTCGACATCATTAGTTGTGTGTTTTATTTATTTATTTTTAACCAGAGGATGATGTAGCCCTAAGATATTTTCAGTGTTAGAATACTAAACACAGAAGTAGCTTCAGAATAAAAGTGTTTGAAACATTGGAATATATTTAAACCACTGTGACTCAGTAGTTGTTGAGATTACATTAAAATTATTCTTGAGATTAGAGGTACCTGGGTTCATTTTATGATTACAGGAATGAACTTGACATTTGTATCTCAGTTTTGATTCTTAGCCTTACTGGTCGAGCTGTTCTTTAAAGTAACTGAGAAGTCCAAACATCTAAAGAGATTAGGAGGTTGACATAATTTGAGTCACTGAATCTGAAAAAGGGATCAATGAAAGGAAGAAAGAATCTATCACTTACTGTGATCTATCATATTCCCCAGGTAGAAGGCAGTTGAGAGTGGATCACTCATTTGGTTCACTCAGAGAACTTTATTTGCAAGGATGTTGATATATGGGATATCTAGCCTTTTGGTTGGGAAATATGCTTTATGTTGGCAGACTTTTGATTGAAGACCTTTTCAATCTATTTTTAATAATAGATTTTAGAAAGAACGAGGCAACTTTAGCCACATGAGGATATGTTTATGTATTCTATGGTACTGGTATAGAGAGGGAAGAGAGAAAAAGGTAGCAACTCATCACTGTCTCATCTTTTATAAGTGATCCAAGCACATAGGGTAATGATAAGCTTCTGGTTGCTCTACTAGTTTTTATTGACCAGCTGATGAGTTTCCTTTGCTTTTGTCCCCATATACTTCATGTAGCAGATGCAATAGTGAAGAAATAGTGAAGAAATCTAATCACCCTGGCTCAATTTCCATCAAATACAGAAAGTCATAGTAAATTAATGCTAGTTTAGCACCATTTGTTGTACATTTAAAGAGCTGAGCCACAGGGACGATGACTTTTCAAGGTCATACAATATGTTAGCAGAATACATTAATGGGCCAAGTTCTCACAAAGTTTTGACAAATTTGGATGGAAGCATCGTCATATTTCATAATCATTCAATTATTGTGTTTATATCTAAAAATCCTAGAATTGCAAAAGTCAAAGAGATCTTAGAGATAATATTGTCCATATCCCCCAGTCTCCTCATTTTATAGATCAAGAAAATGAGATTCAGGAGAAATTAAGTGACAAGGTCAGAAATATTGAACCAGAACTCAAGGATTCTGAGCAGACATTCAGTGCTTTGAATAACTATCTCAAGTTTCAGAGAAAAGAGACTTTGAAAAAGAAGACTGAAATACTACTTTTCAAATATTAGTCAGATTTAGTTTAGAGTCTGAGGTTGATTACAGTTCAAATCAGTGTTTCCTCACAGAAAAAAAAATCCAATTTAAGGGCTTTGATGATAACACAATATAATTAACACCTTTATAAATCAAATATGAAATGTCAGAACTAACACCTGCATAATAGGGTTAACTGTAATCTGACTTGTTCTGCATGTAGATGTTATATTTGGGGATAGAGTTATGATTTAATTTATTAACTGAATCTGTCATATCAAGTGTTTTCATGTGTTAAATGGTTGACATTTTGCAACATAATTCTATCTCTTTAATATTAGCAAGGGTAATTTTTAAAATTAAGATTAATATTATGCAATGAAGTCCAGTGAATAGGCAGAAGGGCAAAATAAAGAAATACCTAAGTTTCCTATTTAAAATATGGATTTTAGACCTCCATAATTTGTAAATTTCCTTTTCCTTAGCACTTCTCCAGGAATGATTCATCTTGATTCTTTGCTTCCAAAGTCAGGGGATTTGTTGAGGACAGAGGGTTACAAATAAAGGGAAAACAAAGTGAAGGTCAAATTACTCTTGATTAATGTTTTGTGAATAACATTTTATTTCACTTGAGAAGCTTGAATAAGGTCACTTCAGATCCTTTTTAGTGACTTTCAAGGAGTTTTTTTTGAGTAGAAAAAAATATTGCCCACATTTTAGAAGTGGATTATTGTAACACTCCGTCTTTCCTCCTCTTGTTACTTAGAATAAAGCCCAGAAGTAGCAATATTTTGGAATTAAGCAAGAACAAATAGTATTTTTTCCTAAATTGCTTTCGACAATGTTTATCTGACAGAAAATTTTAATTAACCACTTTAAGTAGCAAAGTGCTCTTATTTTTTTCATTTTAATTAAATCTCTTCTTGCCTTGATTATTTTTCTTATGAATGTAAAATTTCTCTATTGAGTTCAGTCATTGTTCGTGTAATTGATCAGCTTGTTTAAAACATGTTAGGAAACTATTAGCAAGATTTTTGAGAGAAAGCACATTATTTCTAATTGCCTACCATTTGTTGCAAGTTGGAAAAGTAGGGTACCAACAAAGCATCCTTGTTATTCTGGCCTCAAAAGATCATGCTGTATACACACACACACACACACACACACACACACACACACACACGTATAAATGTATGTATATGTATATACATATTTATACGCATGTATATGTTATATGCATATTTGTGCATGTATTTATATATGTGTGTGTATATTATTCCAAGCAAATAACTTATTTATTGGGAAGGAGTAATTGGCAATAAATAGTAAATATGTAGACATTCAAAAATATTTTGGATTTGGTAATTAATGCATCTTAATTAATGAGGTGTGATGAAAATCATCTTGTGGTGGACTCTTTTGGGCCAAATGGTTTTCCATATCTCAAGAGAAAAATCATTTCACTTAACACTGACAGTCTTTCTGTTTTACCAGAGCTAGTAAAGTAGGTATAAAAGGAAGATGTGTTTAACATACTTTCTGATAGTGATTTGGAACAAATGGATTTCCACATGCCCTTTATTTTATTGGAATGATACTATATTTATTTGACTATTTCTCCCTTAACACCATGTTCCCCATTTACATGCACATGCGTTTTGAGAAGAAAATAAAAAATAGCGACCTTTACTCTATTCAAAGGCTACTCTAAAAAGGAGCCCTTGGCAGGGAAAACCAAAATTAGATTAAGGGAATAATTAATTGATTTCCATTGAATGGAGTAAAGTGAACAGAAAGCTGGAGCTAGTCAACTCTCCCTCTCTTCTTTCCCATCCAGCTTCCTCTCATTTTTATCAATCTCCCTTTAAATGGAGGCAGTGAACTCTACAGCATTACAGACTGAACCTAAGATTTCCGTTGGCATATTGAACTCTTTAGGTGAGGAAATTTCCTTTACCAACACAAGTCAGTTTTTTTCTCTGCCATTCAAAGACTTAGAGAGTTTTCTGCCCAGGGACACTGTCAGTCACTAAGCATTTATTAAGCACCTACTACTTCCACCTTCTGTGCTAAGCCCTGGCCATACAAAGTGAGACAAAAGGCAGTACCTGTTCTCAAGAAGCTCTCTGCCTAATGGAACTGAAGCCACTGAGTTTAAGTTACTTACTACAGGACAATCAGCCAGTTTGTAGAGGCAGTTAGGTAGTACAGCGTACATAGAATGTTGGGCCTGGAGTCAGGAAGACCTGAGTTCAAATTCAATAAGACACTTACTAGGTAGGTGAACTTAGGTAAGTCACTTAACCTCTGTCTACCTCTCTTTTCTCAATTATAAAATAA
>JAQQSK010013781.1:0-11363 GCA_028658325.1 Potorous gilbertii
GGAGTTCACATCTTCAATGATTTAGATATAATTTACATTAAACTTCCTTGAGGGCAGGAACTATTAACATTTTTGTCTCTGTATTTCTATTACCTGACATCTATTTAGGCATGCAGTAAAATGCTAACTGACAGAATGAAATTAATTAAATTTTTGAGCAACTCCCTATGCTCCTTGTCAAATAAAAACACTGGATCTCAACACTTCACCCATTTGTGAAACAAAGAAAATCTAAAATTTCTCCACTAAAAGCAGAACTTACATGAGAGGTCAGGTTGGAGATGTAGATATTTGATTTATCTGTGTGTGTATACCACAAATATAGCAGCTTATATGTTGAGGACTGTGTTAGGTGACCATGAACTCTACTCCTGGTACAGCACGCAGAAGCAGTAACATCATGGTATCCTTCACCTACATCACTCTGATCTGTTTTTGTTTTGAAGATGAAAGGACAAAGGCACCTTTCACACATATGCAAAGGCATTCTTGGTTCATTGGATTGATAGATTCAATAACAAGAAAACCTGCATTCAGAGGGGAAAAATAATAGCAAAAAAAGGAGGTAACAAATATTTTAGAAGGCAATTTAGTTTAGGACGCTGAGTCATTCCTTCACTAAAAGCTTTCTAAGCAATGGATATCGATATTACTTCATAGCATAAAATTGTGATTTATGCCTTTGAAAGTTGCAATCTACTTTGTACTCACAATCTTTGAGTTTTCAATTTTAAAACCATCCTATCTTTAAGTCACTGAAAAACTATTAGTAGAAACAATGAAATTATCCTTACCTGTAATTTTTGGAGAACCTAGTAATTTTTACTAAACTTTATAATGTAAGCTTAAATACATACTCTAAGGTTTTAGGAATTGTACTTTCTGGCTGTTGTTTCTTTTTCTTCATTTATACCCTATAGATTATATGAGTATAGGCACATGTAACAATTGGTCCCTTATGTGCTTGAAGACCCATAAAGAAGTCGGGTGGGAAGTGAAGAAACTCAGGGTATGTGGTGAGAGTGTTGCTGGGATAATGCTAATGGATTGGGCACCTTTTGGAAATGTTTTGCTTGGGACACTGAACTTTAAACTTGTATCACTTATTGTGAGGGAAATCCAGCTGCAGACACTTAGCAGCTGTGTGACTCTGTTCTGGCCAGAAACTCAGGGGCTTCCTCTCCTAGACTGATTGTCTTGTGAAGGCAAACTAGGTAGTCTTTTGACTCAATTCTTACCAAGCCTTTAATCACTGAATGGGCATTAACCTCAGACAAACTGAGACCTGGGAAAGACCACAGCTCAAAAAGGCCAGGTTTCCCCCTACCTCTAAGACCCTCACCTGTTGTCCTGATCCATGTCATTTCACTGGACTCTGATGACCCTGGAGGAGGGAGTGAGACTGTTTATTTTGCATGGTCCTGCTTCACTTAAATCCAATTCACTTGCAAGTCAAGATATTGCCTTCCTGATGTCATTTGGTCCTCTCTGAGAATGAAGGATCTACAGCAATAATTTATTATGAGGATAAAGTTGAGGCATTAACCCACATAAATAGAGGAAATATCATCCAAGTAATGACTTCATTTGAAAAAAAACCTACTTTTACTTACTTTCACTGTTGACAAATTAAAGTTTCTATAATGCCCTGTGAATTGACATTTTTTCCCCCATAGGATAGGAAAGAAGTACTCTAGCTTGACTCTATTAATATTTGTTACTTGTTTGTAGTCCTAGTCTCAATTGAATTCCATCAGCAAAATAGGAATTTTAGTATTTTCTGCTAACAATTGCCTCATTTTAACTTCTTAGATTTTAATCCATTATTAATATTAGAAATCAGAATTTGATCTATGAATTTGCTAACATAGAAAATTCCATCTGTCAATGCACCTTCTCTATAACTTAAAAGAATTTCTCTAGCACAGTAGTGTTAAAGTCAAATACAAGTGGTGTCCAATAAGCCATGCATAAAGATCCCTGTGGGCCATATTTTAACTTAGAAAATCATATATTAGTATTACCTATGTTTCTCGTATTTTTTATTTACTTTGTTAAATACTTCCCAGTTACATTTTAATCTGGTTCAGGCTATACTTGGAAATGTTGAGGGCCATGTGTGGCTATATGTTTGTCCCCTCTGTCCTAGAACATTACAGAGGTCATAGGATTTGCCTAGAGTACCATCCAATATCTGTCAGAAATAGGATTTGAACTCAGATCTTCTTGACTCTTAAGGGCAGTTTTCAATCCAATATGAAATGCAGCCTTTTGTGACATGGTGATGCTGTACTGGGAGTTAATAAACCTGAGTTCTAATACTTGGTTGTCTCTTAAATGGCTATGTGACTGCAGACCTCAGTTTCTTCATGTGTAATATGAAGGAACTGGATTAAACAAGTAGTTTTCAACATGTGAGTCATGGACCCTTTGATATCTTGGTGTAATTGGAAGGGGTCCATGAATCCATATGTACACCAAGGATCTTAATTGTGACCTTGATCCCATCCCAAAACAATATGTAGTTCAGGTTGGTATAATAACCAAGTAAATATACTTAGAATGAATAGTTGTACAAATATATGTCATTTTAAACTATATATGTATGCTTTTGTAATTAATAAAATACTAATTCATTTAAAATTGCTATTAAATTCATCATAACTTTTGATCATATCTTTTCCCAACTATTACTACAGAGGTCTAATAATTTTTTCACATTACAAAGGGTTTTTTGATTAATAAAGTTGGAAACAGACCACTTGATATCAAAGATATTATGTAAATAAATTATTATTCCTTCAAGCTCTAAAGTTCTATAAGTATATGATTCTATTATGATTTTAACTAATTGTGTTTTCTCCCAAATAGAGGTGAAGAGTAGAATACTTCTGGCTCTTCTTGAATATACAGGTAATTTTAATTCATGGTATGTTCATTGTTTTCAGTAGATATAGCATGTCCGCAAAGTGAATGACATTGTTGTTGCTGTGTGAGGTTCACAGCTTTGTTTAACAATATAGTCCCTATATTTGTCCTTGGTATAAAAACTAAAACAGAAACCAAATACTCATTACTTCTCTCCATTAAAAATATAAGTCCACAGATGCGAACATGTACCCATAGTTATATATAACTGTGTCAAAGATCTGTATTTTTATCATGGTGAGGACTCCCATCTTATAATTTATATGTTTGTAGAGTTGCTTGAGATTCTGAGAGGTTAAACCATAGTCAATTAACTCATGAATGTGAATGGCAGGATAGAGCCCAGGTCTTTGTGCCTAAATCCAGCACTCTTATCTGTTGTACCATAGTGCCTCCCGCCCAATAATAAGATCCTAAATTTATACTTTTCACACAACATAAAATGATTAGTCTATGACCAACTTCCTTTTCCTCATAATAAAAACATTTTCTAGAAGTTCAGCAAATAATGAAAAGTGAACAAATATTATTTGAGGATAATGTCCCTAAGAGAAGATTAAGTGTTTGTTCACACTATAAATAAGAAATGATGTAGACAGTGAGAAGCTATAGAATTATCAACCACCTTTTTTCTTAATATAAATAATACTCTGGCCCCAAATAAATACTACTGAAATAGAATCTATAATGTATTAGTCTATTACATATAATTTCGTTTATTAATTTCTGAACCACTGCATATAGAGCAGTCATTTGACCATGATTCTGACTTACTCTCATACTTTCTGTTTTTTGTGTTGTTTCTATCAGCCATTGTTCTCACATATACATTTTCTGTTATGTCACACATAAAACAAGTATAAGTATAATTCAGTTCAGTAGATGCATATACAGAAATAATCATATTCATAGTTTGTTCTTAGAAGACCTTGTTCAAGTGACATGGCTTGGATCTTGTGAACAATATTCAGATTTCGGTTACATCTGCATTTTTTCTCTGACATGTCCTTTTCCCATCTCCATCCAGCCACACCATTTCTATCTTGGACAAACAGTATTACTTATATTTCTTGGAGAACCCTATTTGACATCTCACTAATGATTCAATTTAATTTAACTCAGTAAATGCAGTTTCTTTGGGCAGAGCATAGTGGAAAAACCAACATGCTGGGAATTAAAAGGTTTTAGTCTAAGTTGTACCACTCATGTGGTAGCCATGTTACCCTTGGGCAAGATCCTTGGGGGCAGGAATTGTTTTTACCTTTTTTCGTATCCCTTAGCATATTGACTATAACATAGTGATCCTTAGTAACTTCTTGTCATTGATTTGACTTCTTCCTGGGCTTAAGTTTTCACATCTGTAGCATGAGGAGATTGGCCTAAAGAATCTCTGATGTCCTTCTATCATTATCACTCTGTGATACTACTGTGTACAAAACATTGTGAGAGGCTCTAGGAAGATACAAAGATAAAGAAATGTTCACTACCACCAAAGAACTTATCATCGAGTAAGGAAAATTAGGTATGTACACAAATACCCACACTCCAGAGGCCATCTTCAGAAAAGCATAAAATACCGGGATAATGCCTAGGGCGGAAAAATTGTTCTGGAAACAGAGTAATTCAGTTTGGGTAGAGTGCTCAGTGCATGAAAGAAAGCAGACAATAGAAAGAAAAAGCAAAAACCTGAAGGAGATTGTCATTTTTCAATCATATCTGACTCTTTGTGACCCCAGTTGCTGTTTTCTTGGAGAGTCCTGGAGTGATTTGCCATTTCCTTCCCCAGCTCATTTGACAGATGAAGCTCAGGCAAATGGAGTTAAGTGACTTTCCCAGAGTCATAATGTCTGAAGCTGGATTTGAATTCAGGAAGACAAATCTTCCTGATTTTAAGCTTGATATTCTATTCACCTAACTGCCCCAAGAACTAGGTTAGTAGTAGGTTATGGAGGACCAGGCTGAGGTATTCTGGCCATGGGGTATTTAGAATTGGTGAATTATATGATTCAACCCAACCATGAGGGATGTTCATATGTTGGTAGTGGTATGAATTGGAGAGAGGAGAGGAAAACTGCTTAGAAAGCTACTAGGACAAGCACAAGATACTGAATTAAGGACATAGACTTAGATTTCTTGTAGGGAGAAGGAAAGGAAGAGTGCAACAGGAGAAAAGTCACAGAAACAGAAGGGACAAGAATTGGAAACTCATTGGACAGTGGGAGGTGAAAGTTAAAAAAAGAATCAAAGATGACACTGAGGTTTCAAGAATGAATTACATCAAGAATAGTTATCTTATTCATAGATATAAAGAAAGGGGAAGAAAAATAAGGATTTGGGGGAAAACTTGTTAATTTCTGTAGAGTTTACACAGACACAGAATGTCTAGTGATATACAGCAAACCATTTGTAATGGGTCTGTTGGTCAAGGTTCTGTGAATTAATTTGGGAGTCATTAGAATGGTGGTGGTTAATTAAAGCTTTGGCAATCAATGATCTTATTAGGGCACAGCGGAGAGAGAGAAAGACACAGATAGAAACAAAAGAGGAGAGGGAGAAGAGAAAAGAAAAGAGGAGAGGGGAAGGAAAGACAGGAGAGGAGAGAAGAGAAGAGGAGAAGGAAAGACAGGATAGGAGAGAAGAGGGGAAGGAAAGATAGGATAAATAGGAGAGAAGAGGGGAAGGAAAGATAGGATAAGAGAGGAAAAGGAAATACAGGAGAGGAGAGAAGAGGGGAAGGAAAGACAGGAGAGGAGAGGGGAAGGAAAGACAGGAGAGGAGAGGAGAAGAAAATACAGGGGAGGGGAGGAGAGGAGAGAGGAGAGGAACAACTTTTCAGGTCTAGTAGAGAACCACTAGCGGGAGTAGTAAATAGAGTTTTGAACTTGAAGTCATGAAGGCCTGAGTATGAATCCCACCTTAGAGACTCAACAGCTATGTGACAAGTCACATTATCTCTGTCTGTTAAATGGGGCTATTCTAGCACCTATATCCCAGGGTTTTTGTGAGGATTAAATGAGATGACATATATTAAACACTTTGGAAACTTTAAAGCAATATATAAAAGCTAACTATTCATCATCATTATTGCCTTCTATAATTATCTCTATTAAAGAGTTGGAAAGAGGAAAAGGAACTAGGAGCAGACTTAGGAGATGCCTATGTTATTTTAAAAGTCAAATGATTAGAGAGTTACTAGAAAGAAGGAAGTGGTCTTGAGTGTCAAATACTTCAGAAAAGTCTGTGGGCTTGACATCTAAGAAAGGGCATTGGATTAAGTAATAAAGAAGTAATTTTTGACTTTTGAAAAGGCAGTTTCAGTGTGTCTTGTCAGGCAAGAATGTGAAAATGGTATCCTTAAGAAGGAAGGCTCTCTACCCTAAACTCAAGGATACAACAGGGTTATGTGGAAAGATATCATTTCATCTAAGCATGTGGAGAAGTTTTTAATGCTTGGAGTCTAGGTAGATATCTCTAAACTTCATTGTTTAAACTACAAGCAGTTTGCATTTGGTACATCAAAATCTTTAAATCAAAATTTAGGGCTGGGGGAAAGAAGGGTTTGGCTGGAAACATTTGAAGTCAATAGGTTTGTGAATATGCTTTGGGAACTTCAGGTTGAGAGAATTGCCATAATTTGGTAAGGTCTCTTGATCTTCTGTTATTTTCGGTATTACTCTAGTTCCTTAGAATAGTTAGAAATAACAGGTTTGGGTTGAGAACGGTAATGTGAGAGGGCAGGAGAAAAGGAAGATATTAGTGAGGCAGACTTTCTGGTGGTGATTGTAAGTTGGAATCTTAAAAGGAAACATTTTCCTTCTGTAATTACTACTCAGAAAAGTCACTGTGCTTGGGTATTGAGTAGGAGCAATAAAGTTTCAGTCTCTGTTTTCCTTAATTTTGAAGGGAAAAGTGTCTCTGTCTCTTACAAAGTAGAAGGTTAATGATGGAAAGTAGACTGAAAGTGATTGAGGAGTTAGTTGATATGAAAGAACTCACATCAGGTCTTGAATACTCTTTAAAGCATTTGGTCAGTAAAAGGTTGAAAAGAGATGAGAGATACTTCAAAAAGGAAAAAAAAAGAGATGAAATAAGGTTATTAGAAAGTATGGATACATGAGCACACATAAGTAGAAGGAAAACAGTCATTGGCAGTGAGGAATTGGCAATGCTTAAGAAAGGCAGATTGATCCTAGAGAATATACAAGGGATTGGAATTTAGAGCACAAGTTGATGGTGTCTTGCTGATATATAAGGATACCTTTTTCTCTGAGGCAGGGGTGGTGTAGATGGAACTTGAAGATTAATGAAAGTTTTGAAATTTGAAAGGGAAATTTTCAGTCTCCATAGCATGGGACCATTTGCTAAATATATGTGGGGGTGTTAGGAAGTACAGGAGTGTAGTGGGAGAAGAGTTTCAAAGTTTTCTGTATTATACAACTACTAAAACATCGGTAGTAGTAAATAAAATGCTGGGTTTATTTTTAAATCAATAGAAGTCTACATAATAAGTAGCTACAGAGAAGATATAAATGCAGAAATGAAACTGAAACCTTCAGTAAGCACAAAAGCCATTTATTTTGAGTGTACATGAAAAATTGTCCATCTCCAGAAACAGTAAACAAATTGTCACATAAAATACGTTTATGTTTTTTCTAAAACTTTATTGGAAACAGAAAACAGATGCTGTAATTCTTGCTGTATTTTTAATTATGAAACATGCCTCTGGTAGATGATAACTGTAAATTGCAAATGACTGTGTAATTGATCAGGAAGACTTTGGAATTAATAATAGAACATGGAAGACCTAGTTTCTGTTCTTCTTTGTGTCTTTGGCTTATTCTGTGATGTTAGGCAAATTTCCCCTTCATGATTGTTTTCTCATCAACAGGAAATTAGGACAGTAATTCTTACTTGAGTTTCGTATATAAATGAGATGGTAATTTCTGCTACATTTCTTTGAAAGGGACTAATGCTATATGTCATTTTGTACAAGGAAAGATTTCTGGTCTGTGGTTGGCAATGAAGTTCCTCCTAAATGTGTAGTGCTTTTAATTAGTAGTCTGTAGTTCAGTATTTATGTTGTAATAATTCATCCAGTTAAATGTTCAGGGACCCATGGGAACCTTTAAGACTTCATAGTCAGAGAGGTTACCTCCTATTTAAAAGAGGAACATTGCCATCAGAAACTATCTGTTCATTGAAATTTATTAAGCATGTACTGTGTTCGAGACTTGGAGACATTATTTAAATAACCACTTAGGTCATATTGCTCTGGGTAAAAGAACCGGTTATAAGCATAATTAGGTATTAGAAAGATTCCACCAAGTATTAATGATGGCACCTGAAGGACTGGTAACCAATTTTGAATAGATCTTTTAACTTGGCTAATAGTTAAGATACAAGAATAGAAGACAGGAACAAAGACTAAAATGATGAAGACTTTACCTCTATTTAAAAGAAGAGAGAAAAACATTTTCTTTTTAATAGTAATTTGGAGGTGGAGTCTTTCAAGCAATGGCTAAGTTACCAACTATTTTTGGCTTAATGTATACCCATGTTCATAAAAAATCATGGCTTCTATTGCTACAAACCTTGTGCTTCTCCTATCTATATTATCATATCTTTCCTTCCGATTAGGTATATAATTAGGAAATTAAATTAAGAAAACAGTGATTAAATTACTTAAGGTAGTAGGTAGGAATGCTCCTCCAATAACTTCCTCAAACTTTTAAACTCACCAGGATAACATTAGACACCATTCCTTCAAAGATGTGAGCAAAGAGAAGGAATGTTTGCAGATGTAGCCTAGGCATTGTTATACCTTATAGCTGTTGAGATTCACTTGGTTAGAATTCAAATTTTTTTAAAGTTTGCTAATGAATCTACAGATAACATTATTTTCAGGTTTCATAGTGGGTTTTAGGGAAGATCATATATTAAAGACAAAATGAAAATTCACAAAGATTACTGGGAAAATTTTACTTATTTGATAACTATATCCTTCTCTAAGATGCAAAATATAAGACTCCTGAACTTTTCTGTTAACCAAATTAAATACTAGACTTGGGGAAAAAATCACAATGGCGTAATACATTCTCATCCCAGTACTTAGAAATTAAATATTATCATCAATAAAATAAAACAATTCTGAATGAGAGCCACATGTATTTGCATGATATATATGCCAACTTTGAACTAACTCCCTGAGCCTTTTTTCCGAAAGATTGTATGAGCCCTGGCATAAAACAAAACAAAACAAACATAAAAACTACCCCTTAGTGAGCAAATGTTAACTTTGCTATTTAGTCCAGAGGCAAACAGCTTTTTTTCCCATTATTCCAAGTTTGTAATACTGTTCCTCTGTAACTGAGGAAATGGAGTAGTTACTTTGTGTGATCAAGAGCTTAGATATCCTAGGTCATCTTTCCCTGGAACAACATATAGCCATGGGGTGAACTTCTTACCAATTAACCCTTTTCTTGGATAGGTGAAACTCAGGTCCAGACACTACCTCATTTTCTAAACTTATTGTAATAGAAGATGTTAGGTAATGAAGACTGATCTCTGTTGAGGTATATACATTCTTGCTATACCAAACAAGAGGAGAACTCAGTGCTGAAAAAGTATGACTTGTTTAAATGTGAAAACCAACCTGTACTTGATGCAGTTTGATAAATTCAATAGTATAAAAGATGGTAAATGAAATGATATTTCCCCTATTTAAATTATGCATTAATATATAATAATATATATAATAATATAATATAATGATATGTTACTCTTAAATAATCCTCCTAAATCAGAACCTATGGCACTGTTTTACATTTGCAATCCCAGAGAGTTGTATTTTATATTGCTGTGGTTAAATAAATGCTCTCAAAAGCAAATTCTAGAGTACTGAACAATAAAAACAACCCAGTCCTAGGGAAGATTAACATTTGACAGAATGTTAGAGTGAGAAAGGGTCTTGCTGATCATTTCATCTCATCCTCTCATTTTATAAATGATGAAACTGAGGCCCAGAGAGTCAGTGACTATCCTAAGGCCACACAACAAACTAGAATTTTAGAACTAGAATTCTTTTTTTCTGGGAACTACTGTTCTGAAATAAATCTTGGTCTTGTAAAAGTGTTTTAACAGTAACAGCATAGTTATAACATGCAAATATGGTTTAATCATTTCTTAAAATTGAGTCAACCCCATTATTTTATAAAAGAACATTGCTAAAGGTAGTATTTCAAAAGAGAGTATGTATTTCAACATAATGAAATATGTTCATTTCAGAACATTTTTTTCTGTCTGAACATCAAGACTGTCTCGTTTGTCGAAAAGGAAAACTAGTAGCAAATTGTGAATGTGAGTGCTTAATTATGTCAAAATGTCAACCAGCGGTCTCTATCAAGTTGTTAATTATGTTTTTTTGGATCACAGATAGTGAGCTACAGCTCAGAAGAGACATGGTTTTCTGCCAAAGTTTAGTGGCCACAGTCTGTGCTTTTTCTGAGCAATTAATGGCTGCCTTAAATCAGATGTTTGACAACAGCAAAGAGAACGAGGTGGAGACTTGGGAAGCCAGTAGACGGTGGCTGGACCAGATCGCGAATGCGGGCGTTCTTTTTCATTTTCAGTCACTGCTCTCACCCAACTTGGTAAGCCACTGCTGACGCCCCTATTTCTTCCCTATAAATCTTGGTGGGTTGTAATATGTGTGTTATGGATGTTATTAGGTATATTTATGCATTCTTCTTAATTTCATTCCTTCAATATTTTAGCTACTGATCAGCTAATTTTAATCAATTCTATTTATCAGGCTGACATTAAATACCTATGTGCAGAACATAATACTTGTTTTTGGAGAAGATAAACTTTATGTTATATGTATTAAATGCATTCTCTGATCTCGGAGAACTTAACAGCCTAGTAGGAGAATATGACATATACACAAATGATTTGCGTAAAATGATTTTTTTTTATCAGGTAGTCATGGATTTGTAAAACTTTGTCATTGGATGAAATCTCAGCGGCATCTAGTAATACTTCCACATTTTAAAGATCACTCATTTAACCTCTCCAGCTCTCATTTTGCTAATCTGTATACTGAGGTGATAATGCATAGTGATAATTTTATTATTCTAAGAAACATGAGTGCCAGAGAGGTCAAGCAATTTTTCAGAGGTCACATTACTTTTTAGTGAAGGACTTAGGAATATATCCTTAGTCTGTTGACTATTATATGTCCATGTTATACTGTACCTCTCTGACAAAACTCTGTTTCGTTCGTTTATTTAAGTGTGTTTGATACATAGATTCTTTCCTGACTCTTTATATAGATTTTGTGGCCGTAAGTGCTTCAGACCTTCCATTTGCTAACTGACATATGTGTGTATACATATATATGTGTATATATATATATATATATATATATATATATATAT
>JAQQSK010013782.1:0-11362 GCA_028658325.1 Potorous gilbertii
GACTTGGGAGTGCAGAAGACCTGATTTCAAATTGGACCTTAGAAACTAGCTGTATGACCGTGGGGAAATCCCTGAACTTCTCTGTCTCAATTTCCTCACCTATAAAAAGGAGAAAAAGAGGAGAAAATACTATCAGGATTGTTGTCAGTACTCAATGAGAGAAAATAGGCAAAACACTCAGCAAATCTATATAAATGCTAACCATTGCTGCTACTCATTGCTATAATCAGTATTCTTGTGAGTTTGTAATCAGGAGACTGAGTTTAAATTTTAGCTCTGATACTGACTATGCGATCATAGACAAATTAAACATTTCCGCATCTCATTTTCTTTATCTGTTAAATGGAGAAAATAATTCTTGCCTGGCTTATGTCACTAGGACCTTTGGGGAAAGGTAGTGAACCTTAAAGTGCCATAAAAATATGAGTTGTTATTTTTATACTAGTAACAATAAATAATTATTAGTATTTTAAAACTTACTGATCATTGTATAAAAGCATACTCACAAAGGCAAGGGTTCAGTAGATTAAGATGTACATAGACCTGCAAGTTTTAAAGATTTATCACTGACCCGGGACCTGGAAAGATATGCTCAAGTGGCAGAATTAGATACCAGAGATTACTAAGTCTTCATAAAGCAAGAGACAACAAATCCTATACTATAAATACAAACCTCAAAATAGCCTTGAGAATTCAACAAATAAACTGCAATGGAAACGGAAAATTATTAGAGCTAAAACTTGCCCACAATTGCCCTGAAATAGCATTGACCCACAGAAATTTAAGAAGAAAAAAATATATATGGCCATAGTAAACTCTCACAAGCCTTCAAGCCCCACAGAATGAAATGTTTTTAAAAGATAGAGACCTAGCAGAAGAAATCAAATCCATATAAGATGGATGGATCTCATCTTGCTGTCCTGTCTGCTACGGTATTGGTACCAAAGATGCTCTCAGGCTGCAGAAGATCGTGCCCCTCAGTTCTGTCACTGTCACAAAAATCAACTGTTGTGTTCACTTGCTCAAGAGTTCACCAACCACTATACATAAAAGAATAACAAGATGATATTTTGTCCCAGGGATTATTTCTATCTAAGCTACAATGCACATAAAAAAGAATGGGAAAAATCATCATAATACTTAGTCTTTCCTGCCCTGATAGATTTCAGAGCCAGAATGAATTTCAATGCTGTACGTATAATATAAGAATTGACACTAAGGAGGGAAAACTTTCTCTTTTCATCATATTGATGCATATGAAGACTGACCACTGACCAGCCAAGAAATGCAGTAATTATGTACATGCAACATTTCCACGCCTAGGGTCCAAAATAATGACATTTTGTAGGAATTCCACCATGTGATTTATGTCCTGTTGCGTAAGGGAGGATAGTGATGTGATTCTGTTTCTCACTCCTACTGTAACACAATCCAGTGGTTTGTAGAGGATCCTTGTCTGAAAAAGTTCTCCTAAGACCCTGAGAGTTACAAGTTCTTTAGTAATTTTTCTCTATTCAAGAAGTTATCTACCTTTCCTTTTCTTCCCTTTTCTGTATCCAATTTTGTTCTGGCCCCCTTATAAACAATTAATCTTCATTTATTAAATAGATTTGAAATTGACTTTTTTCCTCCTTTTAATCATAGTACAGATTGGTATTTATAAAGGACTTCATGGCATAAAAATATACTTGGGGAAAATGATTATTAGTGGGGGTGAGAGGAAGGGGGAAGTAGGAGACTTGTTGAAGTGCCCTTAAAATTAAAGTGATTTTTAAAAACATGAGAAAGGAACAGACAAGCTTTAACAGACAATTCCCTATAGCAAATGACATCTTCGAAATCATATGGTTGACTGAAAAGTGCTGCTTTATTAACTGTTTCTTAATTGGAAAAATAAAATGACAACTAGATGCCTCGGTGGATAGAGCACCAGACCTGAAGTCAGGAGAGAAGCTGATGACTTGGAGCAGATGACTCAATTATATCCAACTCACTAACAAGTCTAAACACCACCCTCATTGTGTCCTGGGTACTTTTTGAGAATAAAGCACTTACAGCAACAAAGGTTCTGCATGAGAGGACTTTTTTGTAGGAAATTCATTTTGGATTAATCGTTAGGTGAAAACCACTGACTATGTGGTATCGTAAAGTGAGAAACCAGCACAGACCTGAGACATTCTCACAGAGCAAAGAGACAGACTTAGCATCAAATCAGTTTTATATAAAACTTCAAAAAAGGGGAAGACCTGATTTCAAATTCTACCTCAGATACTTGCTAGCTATGTGACCCTGGGCAAATCACTTAACCTGGTTTGCCTCAGTTCCTCATTTGTTAAGTAAGCTGGAAAAAGAAATGGCAAAATACTCCAGTGACCATAGACAAGTCACTGAGGTTGTTCTGTTTGCCTTAATCTACTGGAAGAGGAAATGGCAGCCTACTACAGTGTCGTTGCCAAGAAAACCCTATGGACAGAATGAGCATGTTGTATGGTCCACAAGGTCACAAAGAATTGGATGTGCCTGAACACCTGAACAACAGCAACTTTCTGACTCCAGGTCCAGTCACCAGCATTGTAGAGTTAACTAGATAGCCATCTCCACAACAACTGGATTTATATCTTGCCACTAAGACCCAGAGAACTGCAAAGGAGAAAGTGAAGCTGGTGACTTTGCACAGCCTTCCCTCACTTAATCCCAATTCACTTTCATGCTTTGGTATCACTTCCCTAATATCATGGTCCTCTTGGAGAAATAAGGATAAACAACAAGCTTGGGGAATAGAAATGGAGTTGCCCTACTAGACACTCAACTGGAACTGGCCAGTTCCCTGGCCTCCCTCCTCCCTTCTCTTCCTTTCTCTTCCCTCTGTCCACATAAGATTTCATACCCTTACATACTGGTGCTCTGCCCAAAGGGAATGTAAATTTTGATTTCTGAAAACTTTTTTTCTTAAGAACCAATCTTAACCAAAATCATTCTGGATCTCATTAATTGGCCAGCAGTAGGTCCCAGGTCAACCCCTTCTTGATCATTGTATGAGCCCTGATTGACCCAGAGTGAATATAAATAGCAGTTGTTTCTATAATTTTTCCAGAAATCTTGAGGGTCTTCCCCTCCCAGATTAATTTTTTTTGACTAGGTAAAGAGGCCATTCTCTGCCCTACTTCTTATTTGCCTTAATCACTGAATGGTGGTTGCCTTAATCAAAATGAGACCTGTTAAAGACCTTAGTTTAAAAAGCCCAAGGTCCTCCACTATATCCTTGGCCATCTCCAGTCATCCTGATCTATGTCTTGCCATTGAACCTAGATGGCTCCCAAGGAAAAAGTGAGGCTGGTAATTTTGTGCAGCTCTCCCTCATTTAAATCCAATTCACTTGCATGTTATGGCATCACCCTCTTGATGTCATGGTCCTCTTCAAAAATGAAGGACAAAGAACAACATTGGGCCTAGAGGCAAAAAAAAAATCCTCTTTCTGAGTTCAGATTGAGTCTTAGATACTTACTAGCTGTGTGACCCTGAGTGTTTGCCTTAGTTTCCTCATTCGTGAAATAAACTGGAGAAGGAAATGGCAAACCTAGTGTCTTTGCCGAGAAAACTTCAAAAGCAGTCACAAAGAGTTGGACACAACTAATCAAGGGCAAACATCAAAAAATAAAGTTGAAGAAAATACTCTTTATTTTGAGAATGGAGAAAAGAGAAGTTGGAATCCACAACCTTTTCTTTTATTTCTGTAATTCCCACTTCATATTTTGTCAGGGACAAAGAAATGCAATGAAGTGTTAAAATCAAACATTTCAATAATTAAACTAGAAAAGAGACTTACTCCCTTGGTATTGTTTATTTTTCCTAATAGAATAAAGATTCTTTGTTTCAAAAGAAGGAAAAGGTCCCAATTCATTGGGAAATTCTTGTCTAATTTATACTCAGTCTCTAAGTTCTAAGTCACGTGTTAATGTTAGATGATGTCACCTAAGCTTTGAAAAGCATGAAATCTTATATAAATATAGAAGTTTTTTTTAATTATTGTTAATATATAATACATGATTATAGTTCAAATGAAAGGTAACTGAATAAAAACTATAATTAGAACCAGTCACACCCATCAGAATTCCTTATCAACATTCATATAGTAATAGCACAAATTTCTATAGCTATTTGATGAGTTTGCAAAAAGTTTCCTTCAGAGCAATACTCTGAAATTGGTAATGCCAATATTAAACCCATTTGCAGATGAGAAAATTGAAAATCAGTATAGTTAAATGACTTGCCTGCAGCAGAGTAGTAATTAGGGAAACTGACACTTGAGATAGAATTATTTTAGTGAGAGTGATGACTCTAGTTCACATTCCTTTAGCCACTTTTAACCCCAGATCTGAGAGAAGACAGAAATAATGGAAGTAAAAGCATATAAAAGTGGGAAAAGGTGGATTAGAGGAGACAGATGTAACATAATGGGATCTCAAAAGTTGTAAGTGTTGATGAGATAATAAAGAACCACAAAGTATGAGAATTGTGGGCCAGAGGGCCAATAGTGCATTCTACATCCCAGTATCATAGTAGAAAGTTCCAATCACCATGCCATAATCATATTTCTTCTTGTCCAAGATCACACAACTAGGAAGTGTCAAAATTTGGACACAGAGCTTAGATTTTCACATCTTAGTTCATTGATCTTTCCAATTTTCCAATACTACCTTGAGATATAATGGAATTTTAGAACTATAATTACTTACCCAAATAAGAAAAAAACAGATCTTCACCTTTTCAACATCAATAGATCAAGTACTGAAGTTTTTTGTTTGTTTACTTTATGGAAATTTGAGATAATTTAGTATCTGCAAAGTGAAGGTTTAGTGATAATCTCTCAGATCACTTCCAGTTGCACAATTCACTGACAGCAATGATATTTAATTCCTAAGAAAAATTATCCAAAGTCTTGTGGATTGCATTCTCAATTATCTATATGCCAGACCAGACACCCTCTGGGATCCCTTTAAGCTCCAAGATTCTACTAAAAGATCATAGATTAAGATCTAGAAGGGACCAAAAAAACATAATTAAACTTTTCCAAATTTCCTTTGAGGCAAGTGTCATAAGAATTATAAGACACAGGCAGGTCTTGCAGTGGGAGTGGGGAACAGAAGGCATATGTCTATCTATCTCATTCTTAGTCATGTACCTTTAAACATAAGCAGCTATAGAGGTTTGATATATATGTTGCACTTGAAAATATGCATTTTCTTTGCTTTATCTCATAGAACTGAGGTAAATGCAAAAGGTATCGTTGTTTCCATTTTATAAATAAGAAAACAGCTAACAATGGTTTGGGAAATAGCTCAGGGTCACACTCAGAGGAACTATTCTTTTCTTTCAAGAACATATTTCGATCTATATGTACATATGTGGAAATACACATTATACATATATACATGTATGTATATGTATGCTTCTAGCTTTTGTGTGTGTGTCAACTACCCTAGCTCACTATCTGTAATGTCAATTCTATTAATGAGGGTTAAAGATCTTCCCCACTCATTAATGGGGCTGCCCATTAAGGGAAGTTTGATTAGGGGAGATTTGTTTTGTAAGAAGGCCCACTCCTTTTGTTAATTTCTAATGAGGCAATGGTTCTCAAGGGTTGTGATGCCTTCTGGCTCTGGAAAGTGTATATATATACTCTGAGATGAAGTTTTGTTTTGGGATTTACTCATTGAAAGTGTTTGGCCAGAGAGCACTCTAGGTAGTTGCTAAGGAGGCTCCCTACCCTTCCCCACTTTGAAAACCCAGATGTTGGTGCTTCTGTCTCTGGTAACTATTTATGTATATAATCATCAGACAGTTGGATCTGTCTGTTGATCTGTGATGTATGTATTGCTTACAGTCAGACAGTTGGAAGACCTGTCTGTGGATCTTTATTTCCCTGTTTGTATTTTCTCTGAAGTTCAAGGTACTGACTTTTTTCACCTGAACTAAGTGAATGATATATGTGCTTGATTAAAGTAGATTGTTGACCCTTCGAAAGTTGTTTTCCTTTTAGAAAAGCATATGTAAGAACCTGTACAGCAGGATCTCGTATGTATGCCAGGGTACTTGCTGTTTTACCATCCTAATCCCAATAGTAAAGATTGAGCGACAGCAGTTAATTGTATTTACTTATTTTCTCTTTAACTATGACTGAAGAAGGTTTTAATCATTCCTATGGTTATTATTCCAGTATCATATCTGTATTTGAAGACTCATTAGCAATTACTGTAGCATACTGCCTCTTAAAAAGACCAAAGACCAATGATTTTGTCATAGTTCCAACAGAAAAGAGCGAGAAATTGGTAAAGAAAGAGGAACCCTATTTATTAAGTGGTAGGGATTGAATATTTGTCATAGTTAAATAAAACCCTCTTAATACTATTTGTTAGAGTAATATTCCAGCTAAAAAGCAGTTGATTTGTACATGTGTTAAAGCATTAAATAAACTTGCTCTACAAATTCCCCAAGTAGATTTTGTCTTTTACACTTGTTAAATATTCATTTGGTATGACCTCCTTAAAGTCAATAGGCATAACAAAAAGTGTTACTGTGCCATACAGTGACCCTATATATTAGTTTACCCTCTATTGGGCAATTTTCCATTGTCCTGTATACAATTTCTGAACTACTTTCTGTCTAATTATACCTGAGTTTTGCAAAACATTTTGTAATTGGTGGTTGATCACGTTGTCCACTTTCAAAGTGGACATGGTTGTTTCAGGAAACAACATGGTTGTTTCCTGAAAATGTTTTTAGAATTGCATTATCTCAAATAAAGTTAAATTGAAAGCTGAGAATACACAATAGATCTGTGATTTTGTTATTTACCTCAGTTTGATGAGATAAAGCAAGGAAAGTGCACATCTTCAAGTGCAACATAAATGAAACTTCTATGGCTCCTTAGGTTTAAAGGTTCATTGCTATGAATGAGACAGACACATGCCTTCTTCTCCCCACCCTCACTGCAACCCCTGCCTGTGTCTTATGAGTCTTATGACACTTGCTTCAAAGGAAATTTGGAAAGGTTTAGTTACAGTTTTCTTTGGGAGACTCAACTTTTTGAGTTCAAATCTGGCCTCACTTAGCTGTGTACCCCTGAGCAAGTCACTTAACTCTGTTTGTCTTAATTTCCTCATTTGTAAAATGAGCTGGAGAAGAAAATGACAAGTCACTTCAATACCTGTGTCAAAAAAAGCCCAGTGGGGCCACATTTCAGTCAGACATGACTGAAATTACTGAACAACAATTTCATTTTAGTGTTGTTTTCATTTAGGTGATTATAATCCTTTTGTATATTATTTCTGGCTCTATTTTAGATGCAAAATGACATACTTACTTTAATTTTCCTCAGTAAAAGCTCTTCTCCACAGTAGAGTGATTACCTTGGGTTATCATGACTATGCCAACAAGCGCAAATTCTAACAGGTCTTACTAAAATGGAAAGATTTCAGATACAGGCTCAGAAATGAACTCTGTGTCTCTTGTCCAATAACTAGTCTAACAAAATTCAGAAATTCATTTCCAGGTTACCCATAGGGTGATGAATATTTTGGTCATAATAACGTTGAAACACTATCTACTAAGCCATAGAACAGTGGGAGTCAGTCAGTAAATGGAGCACTCATACCAATGGAATCATAGATCTGAAAAGATTGAAATGTGTTTTGGGGGTTTTTTGGTTTTTTTTTCTATTGCATGCAGAGGGATGTTGTAAATGATGAAAAAAAAGCAGCAGCAGCTGAGCTCAGGGCATGTCTGTGAAGGAGAAGAAAGGGAGCAGGATGAAGAAAAGAGGTCAGGGCTTGCCTTGAACTTTCCTACATGGTATAATCAAAAAAGCACTTGGCTGGAAGTCATGAAAACTGATGTCAAAGAGTAAGCATGATATAGTGCAGGAGGATGGGGCAGGAATGGACTTCAAATGAGAAGACCTGAGTTTCAGTTGTAGTTTTGCTCATTACCATTTGTTCGACTGTAGACAAGTCATTTCCATTCGTGGATCTCAATTTCTTCATTTATAAAATGAGGTAACTGGACCACACAACTTCTAAGGGTCCATCCCACTTTGAGAGTCTTTAAATCTATGCCTCGAATGACCTTGATCTCCTCCAACTCAGTGATCTAGTGGTTAATACAAGATAGGGCTAAGGCTTTTTTAAAGTAGTAAATCAGATAGAATGTATCTAAAATAGTTCCTTTCCTTGCACAATTCTCCCCTATTCCACTTTCCCCCACACATAAAGAGTCTCCATTTTCATCCTCTATATCTGTTCTTGTTCTTCTTTCTCAAACCAGTTGAGTCAATTTCATGAGTCCTTATTCTGTCCCTTCCTATCAATTCTTTTTGCCCTAAGTTCTAAGTCTTCATTAGAATGAGCTTTTTGAGCTTTGCTTTCTAATGGTCATCTGATATTGCTATTCCTACCCTCTTTATCCATATCTTATTCTTTGGGACCCATATTTTGTGAACCCCAAGGAATAGGCATGGTACAATGGAGCAAGGGAAACAACAGTACAGCTCTTAGTATCAGAAGACTTGAGTTTATATCCTAGCTCCTATACTAAAGGGCTATATTACCCTAGCAAAATATTTAACCTTTCAGTTAATGATGCACTCCCTATTTCACAGGGTTGCTATGAAGAATGTTCTTTATAAACCTTAAAGCAATATACAAATGTGAAATATTGTTGCTAATTTTATTGATGTAAACTCATCTGCACTGATTTGGTAATGAGAGAACCATACAGGTTATATACACCTATATGTTCATATGTGTATGTATATACATATAGATATATACACAAACATGTATATATCTATACAGATATACATATACCTATATGTGTGTATGAATCCTCTTTGTTCTCCCAGATAATGTAACAGTGACTTTATGGGAAATTTTACATCTTTGTTATCTAATCCAAAGCAAACTCTCTAATAGTAAGAATTATATCCCAGGGAGAGCATGATGGATATTCTCTTTGGAAAGGCAGGAAAAGAAATGATCAGGGAAATCTTTATTCTGGATCTAAATATCATCAATAAGAGGAACTGGGTAAACTAGAAATGATGGGAATCTTGGTGCCCAGGAGAGGTGAATTGTATGTTTTGGTGTGGAGGGGGTAGGCTAAGTAACTGCTTTATCTTAGGATTTATGAGATAATGAAGAAAGCTGGCCATAGTCTGACATGCACCCTAGATTTTGGGAAATCAAGTTTAAAATGGTTTGCAAAAAGAAGAGATTGTGTCCCAGGGTCTAAATAACTCTAAGAAAATTAAACCAAGAATGCCCTCAAGGATGAAACTCGGAAAACACAAAGAAAAAAAAACTAATTTTCTAAAAAACTGATGTAAGGAACAGGGGACCACTGCTAAACTTAGGTCTTAAAGTTTCATAGAGAATATGGAAACAAGGGTAGATGACAGTATAGAAATAAAAGCAGTCCAGTGAGAACGGCCTCAAGGTCACTAAAGCTCACAAGGAACTGAGGCTGGTGGGGGAAAAGAAAGACAGCCACAATGAGGGGAACTTGTTTGTTTGAGTGATGGGAGGACACAGGAGAACCCAAGAAAGGATGAGCCTTTTGGTCAGGGAAGCTGGAATGTCAATAACAATGGGGAATAACGACTGGAGTCATTTCACTTCTCAGAATAATTGTTTTTTGCTAGGAAAGAAAAGAAAAGAAAAGTTAGTTTCTAAGAGGTGAAACCTAAGACAATTAAAGAAACTATAAGAAAACATCTAGCTGCCCTTAATGAGTTAAAATGACCAGACAGTCCATTAGAAAGAGATATTTTGTCAGGAGGAATTGTGTAATGTCCATAAATTTGTCCATGCAGTGAGTTGAATCTTCTGCTGAGGTCTAGTATCCCTTGCTGGAATACAAACTGGAAAGAGATCCATCAGCCTATCAGTGAGAATTCATAAAATATCTACTGTTTGTAATATGCTAGAGCTGGCAGTACACAGACAGGAGCAAGACAGTCCCTCCCTTCAAGAAGATTACATCTTAATGGAGGAGTAGGATGGGAGGAGAGGAGGGGAATTACAACACACGATACCTCTGTAAAAATGACTAGCGGTTGGCAGAGAAGGGGAGAAGGTGTCGATAAAAAAGTGGTGCTTTATCTCTGTCTTTAAGGAAACCAAGAATTCCAAAAGGAAGGAATATGTTATAGGCTTAGTTGACAGATAGTACAAAGATATGGATATGGGAGATGTAGTAAGTATGCCCCTCTGGCCTCTAGAGTATGTATGGAAGGGAATAATCATTCTGGAAAACAGAATGACACCTTATTACAAAGAGTTTTCAAATTTCAACATTGATTGCTTGAGTCCCACAGGTACCGCATGTGGAAATAATGCTACAGCAACAAAGGGTGACCATTGCTACTCAAGGGTGCCCCTGGTAATCTGGTCCAATGTCTCTGACCCTATTATTTCAAAGTTTAGGCAACACAATGAGAATTGCTGAGATTTGTGATTTCATTGCATTTTTTTCTCTAACAATTTTTTTTATGCTGTAAACACAAAATTTTATAAATTGGCAGACAGGGAAGAAATGTTGAATGATAACTGCCTGTTTTCAATTCTATTTGAGTTCAGAAAGAAGTCAGGCTTGAAATGACAAGCACAGCATCTGAACCCACTAAAAATCCAATTTATCAGACTTGGTATGCAGTGGACAACTGAGTTTTGGGAAGCTCTGCATTTTTGTTTGTTTTAAAGACAGTTTTGTAGAACTTGCTTGATTATATCAGTCATTAAATTGACCCAAGGGCTCTTTCTTCATCTTTACTCTTTTCTACTTTTATTTTGTGTATGACCAATGATATTATAGATTATATATGAGAAGGCTGAGTAGATTAAATATCATACTGGGTATCACCCTATGATCTGTGCACATTGACAGATTTGTAAATTTGACATCTCCATTTTACAGATTAGGAAGTTGAGACTCCGACTGATTAACTTGCCCATAGCCATAATTGAGCAATTCTGATTCAACATACATTTGTTAAAGGCATAGGGTTATATGGAACAAGAGCAATTTTTGACCTTTTTCAGAGCACCAAGTTAGTTTTGGAAAATGGAAATTTCTGATCATGGCACTGTTTTATGAAACCTACATCCTACGTTGTGGACACCATAGGGTTATCAGTTTAGAGCAGGAAAACAGCCCAGAGAGGCCATACATCCCAGCCACCTTATTTCACAGATAAGGAAATGAGACCCAGAGATGTTAAATAATGTCTAATGACACCCACATATAGTTACAAAAACTCAGGCTCTCATGCTTTGGAAGGGACTTCAAAGACTGTTTGACCTAACCT
>JAQQSK010013783.1:0-11362 GCA_028658325.1 Potorous gilbertii
ACAGAGGCCTTGACTTCTATGTCTTTACCTGATGGTAAGCATTCTTCTTCCTCATCAGAAAGGAGAGGAGGAAACATCTGTTCCCCAAGAAAGTAACCTTCTATGGTCTTATTTTTTTTTCCTCTTTTCTGGGCATTTTCCCAGCCAGTTACTTGACTTCTGAGATTCCTCTCCACCCCTGCCTAGATCTACCCAGCTAGTGCTTGGCATCTGAGATTCAAATGCTGTTCCCCAGCCTCAGGGCTTTCAGTGGCAGGTGCAGCTGCTATTCAATGTGAGCTTAAGTTCTGATGCTCAGGTGGGGGCAGGGCTGCCTCCCAGGCTCAGTTCCCTCATGGGGTTTATGTGGAGACCTTCAATAATGGATCTGAGCTTCTGCCTCCTTGGGGAGCCCGGGTCTGCTGCTGTCTCTGTCTCTGCCACCGCCTCCCTAGGGGGGCTGAGTTATGGAGACACCCCGCTCCCCTCTCAGCCAGCCCAGAAATCTTTCTCACTGACCTGTGTGCCTTTGGGTGGAGGGACCTTCGTGGCCACCAGAGATTCTTCCCTGAAGCCTGCTCGGATCTGCTCCTCTTGGTGCGACGCGGCCAGGGCAGGGCTGGGCTCTGCTCCTGTCCAGGGTGTGATGGACCTTTGGGATCAGTTTTTCAGTGCTGTCTGGAACAGAAATCTCCTCCACTCCATTGCTGTGCAGCTTCCACTGCTCCAGAATTTGTTGGGAGCTCCTCCTTATAAGTATTTTATGGGCTGTGGGTTCAGAGCTAGCATATGTGAATCTTTCCACTCTGCCATCTTGGCTCCTCCCTATAATAATCTTATACCTTATTCTTTACCATATACTCTTTGATGCAGTGACACTGGCCTCCCTCCTCCCTTCCCGCCAAAACGCTCTGTCAGCCTTTGGCATTTCTTTGGCTGTCTGGCATGACTTGAATACTCTCCCTCTTCATTTCTGCCTCCTGGCTTCCTTCAAGTCCCAATGAAAATATATCATCTTCAATACCCTCTCAATTTGAATATCTTCTCTCTATTGATTATTTCTTATTTATCCTGCATATAAGTTGCTTGTACATATTTGAGGCAGCTGGTAGTACGGGGAGTAGATCACTGGGGCTGGAATAGAGAACAAAGTTCATTCAAATCCAGTTTCAGACATTTGCAAGCTGTGTACCCTGAGCAAGTCATTCAATCTCTGCCTCAGTTTCCTCAACTATAAAATGAGAATGGTAATAGCACCTACTTTGCATAGTTATTGTGAAGATCAAATGAGAAAATATTTGTAAATAGTGCTTTGCATAGTAGGTGGCACACAGCAGGTACTTTATAAATATTTATTTCTTTTTCTTTTCCCCATTTATCTCCATCATCAACTTGTGAACTATTTGAGGGAGGGAACTTCCTTTTACCTCTTTTGGTATTCCCAGTGCTTAGCATAGTTCCTGGAACTTAGTAAATGTTTAATAAATACATATTGGCTGACTGGTTAAGTTCAACTTTGTAGTATGCTATTTGTGGATGCAAATTATTTCCTCTGATTTTTGGAATATTATTCTAACCCTTTTGTTTATTTCTCATGAAGAAGTAATAATATTAAGCTATTCAAACTCTTTCTACTTGGATGCTTGTAAGATTTGTTTCTTATTGTTGACGTTATATACCTTTGCCATGAAGCTTCTGGATAAGTTAGCCATGGGCTTCTCTCTGTGGTCAAAAAATGAAGTCTACAATTCTATACATTCCATTGTTTCCAGTACTTCTTGGTTTTTTTCTTTCAAGGATTTTTATTTTACCTTTTTTTTTATATTTTATTTTTTTTTCTGGAAATCTTATAAAACAGTAGATTATTTTTATGCATTCTGTCTTGGTTTTGTTGAGAACTGATGCATTCATATAATCTACTCTCTTGATTTTGTTGACATTTTTGAATTCCAAATTTGATTCCTTCCCACCCACCCCCAGTCCTGTCTGCCAGAAAATCTAATATTTTGAAGCAATAATCTATTGTTTGTTCTAGGTTATTTATTCAACTGTGTAACTTTTTTTTGTTTGTTCCTTGAGACATTTTTGCTCTTAGTTTCCATTCATATTTTATCTTTTTCCTCTTTCTCTAAATTGTTTTTCTGTACCTGTCTGGAGTTGTTTTTTAAAAAATATCTTACACATATGGTTGCATTATTTTCCTTCAGATCTGATGGCTTAGAATAATTTTTCTTCTACTCCATGGTACCTTTTCACTGCAAGTGAATTTTTTTGTTAACTCTTTTCTTTCAATCTTTCTGCCTTTTTTTTTCTGTGAGGTTATTCTTGTGATAAAATCTTTCCCCTCTCCTCTATGATTCATGCTATTCTTTTACTATGTTTGGGGAAGATTTCTTGGTATTTTGAAATGATGGAGGGAACCCAGGTTTATCCATGATATCTCACTCAGCCATCTTGCCAGAAACTCTTTGTTAACGTCTTTGCACCTGTGGGGCTTTGTTGACAAATTGTTTCAGATCTTCTAGTTTTGAAATACACTCCTTTTGCCTTCAAAGATAAATGTCAACTTGGTTGGATACTGTACTAGTACTTAGAATTCTATTTCTCTTTATTATGTTTTTGTTTTCCCTCAAGTCTTTTTTCTTTTCCAAAGTTTTAGGGACCAATTTGAAGTCATTCTTGTTCTCAGTTCTTTAGAGTTTCTCTTTCCTCTCTTCTGAGTAACTTGGGAAATCTTCTCTTTGTCTCCAAACTTAAAAATTCTGACAAATGAAAATATGGTAGATCTTTCTTTATAGATTGCTTCTCCTTCTCCTCCTCCTCCTCCTTTTCCTTCTCCCTCTTCTTCTCTTCCCCCTCTTTCTCTCTCCCTCTTGTAGCTGAATACTGAGAGTTTTTTTAATTTTTTTTCCTCCCAAGAATTTTTTTTTGGGTGTGTATGAGTTGGAGGCAGGTGCTTTGGAATCCCTACCTATTCTCAAGGCCTAATCAGGGATGGGGATCCTTTGGCCTCAAGGCCACATGTGGCTTTCTAGCTCCTCAAGTGCAGCCCTTTAACTAAATCCAAACTTCACAACAGAAATCCGTTTAATAAAAGGATTTCATATGTAAAACTTGAACTCAGTCAAAAGGCCATGTTTGAAGACTTAGAAGACCACATGTGGTCTGAGCCTACAAGTCCCCCATCCGTGGCCTAAGCGTTCTGAAAGTTGTGTGGTTATTCAGTCATTTTTTTTCAGTCAAATCAGATTCTTCATGACCCCATTTGGGGCTTGCTTGGAGAAATCTTGTGGAATGGTGTGACATTTCCTTCTCCAGCTGATTTTATAGCTGAGAAACTGAGGCTCAGTTAAGGATAAAGTGACTTGCCTAGGTCACACAGTAAGTATCTGAGGCCAGATTTGAACTCACAAAGATGAGTCCTCCTGACGTCAGGCCTGGCCCTCTATCCACTGCAGCGCCACCTAATTCTGAAAGACTAGATTCTAAATAGCCAAGCTTTTGCTCTGTTTATGAACAGAACCTGAATAAATAATCTTAGGATCATAGACTTAGAGCTGAAGGAGGCTTAGAGGCCAACTAAGTCCAAATAAATGCCTTATTTGGCAGATGTGAATTGCACTCCTGGTTATCCCAAGGTCTGGGAACTGCCTCTTTGCTGATCTAGCAGAATAACATAGATTTCCTAATCAACATGTGTTATGGGGCTTGAGAGAGAATCTCCATAGAGTTTATTTATTTTATCTTCCTTCGTATGGCAGCCAGTCTGTGATTGAACACCTTCCACAACTGTTGCAAAATTATGATTTTTGAAGATTAGGTAGCTTTGATTGTGGGTTCTTTACACAGGGCTAAATACATATCCCAATCACTTTTACTAATTTGTCTTAGCTCTATTCTATGAAACTGTTCAGAATAACTCTTCTTTCTTTTCCTCGTGTCATCTTGGTGACACAATGAATAGATTGTTGGACTTGGGGGTCTGAAAGACTTGAGTTTAAATTCAGCCTCAAGCACTTGCTAGCTTTGTGACCTTGGGCAAGTCACTTTACTTCTTTTAGTTTCTTTATTTATAAATTTAGGGAGTTGGACTCCATGCCCTTAAGGCCCCTTTCATTGCTAACTCTATGATTTTAGGATATATGATATTATAATGACCTTTCAAATATGGGAGGACAGTTGTCCTGTTCTTCATTACTCCTTCCTTATCTGAGTTAAATATCCTTGTCTTCTTCAACCATTCTTCATATGATAAAAGTTGACAGACTGTTCCTAGTCACTTTCCGTTTTATTGGTGTCCTTAAAATGTGATCCTGGGCCTAGAAGTAATGACATTCCAGATATGATCTTACAAGGATAGAGCCAAGTGGTAGCATTAACAACAACTGCCATTTATATAACCCTTTGAAACGCACAAAGCCCCTTACATGTGTAAGGGTATCTACTCTGCTGCCCTTGGCCTGAGGACCAGGTCTATTATATTTCGCTGTTCCTTCAGAGTTTCCGCTATGCTTAGGGATGGATATTGGAGGGTCTTTCTTCTTTGTCACTGGCTCAAGCCCCCATGATTTTCTTTTTCCAAATTTTAGTAGGTCAAACATCTCAGTTCCATTTACTACTTTATAGTCAAGTTAGTTTTTACAAAGAAATATTAATTTCATAGGCATAACCAGACTATACAAACATTTTCCCTCAGTGCTTGAGGGGCAAATCCTCTCATTCCATTTCAGTATCTAAGTAAGGGAAAGGCATCAGGCTTACAGTTTAGCTCAGTTCCTATTTAACATAGATCCCACCAAGTTACAATTTCAACCCCCTTCCTGGGCTTACATCCCAGGACCTTGACTTTTTTGTGTTCCTCTACTAGACTGGTGGCAATATCCAGCCTGGATTTCCGGGATCTGAGGTCACTATGAATCTAGCTCCCTGGTTCAAGACTCCACTCCTTGAATCTAGAATTGAAAAGGACAAATCAAACAAGACTAAAACCCCAAGCCCATTCCTCTGAACAATAGGTCTTAAGTGAGGTGAAAGTGTCTACAGGCACTTCTTTAGTTACTGAATAATATCACTCAGTAGGTGAATGAGTTCTTTACCCCTAGATATTTCTGAAAGAGAGAACTGTCCCATTCTAGTGATTTTAAAGACATGATCAGTTTCCTTCAGCCATTGGAAAGATGTTGCTCCAACCCACACACAGCTAACAGGATGTTTTCTTCTAGAACAGGTTTCCCAGTGTTGCCAATGTTGCCAGTGTTACTGCTGCCATCTTGGGTTGTCAAGGCATGTGTCAAAGTCCCATTGCAAATGCATTATCTCTCACTTTGAAGTAGATATTAGTTATTTTCATTTTACAGATGAAGAGACTGAGGCATGAAAAAGTTAAATGATTTACCTGTAGTCACAGAACTAATAAATGTCAGAGTAGGGATTTGAACTCTTGTGTATAAGTTTACTACACTATCCACCACATTATGCTTTCTCTCCATTGCCTCCTTTAATGAGGACATTAAACTTTTATAATGCAAGCTTGGTTGAGAGTCATACTTTTAATAGTCCCTCATTGTTTTCTCATCTTATACATGGGAATATTGATAAGATCGGGTGCCTAACAGCTGTAATTACAGTCTATATTGGAATCATAGTCTGAGATGTCTCATGCGAGAGCAATATTTCATTTTCAGTTATCCCATAAACATATTAAAAAAATGTCCAGAGGTGATTCTGTAACTTTACTAGGTAAATCATTCTAGCGTTCAACAACTTTTCCTGACATAAAATGCTTCTTGTCTTCCAAATGTGAATCCTTCACGCTTCAGTTTTCTCTTGTTCTATTTCCAGTGACTGGAAAACAGAGTAGTTGTTTTCTCTCCAGGTGTGACCCTGTTTTCCTTGCCAGATGTGTTTCTGAAACTGTTTCAAAATCAAGATTTTGTCATTTAAATCTTACCTGAAATGCACTAGGGTAACCTGCTTCTTGAAGCAATCCAATTTTGAATCTCTTCATAAACTAAGTCATATTTTTATAAAGTATCATTCATTTTGTTCTTTAATGCAAATTTGGAATTTGAAGTTTTGTTTAAATAATGCTACATTGGCATAATATTTAGACACTCAAGTGGATCTGTGATGTTATTGATGTGGATGTTTCTTCTAACTATGGAATGCCTCTGTACCTCCCCATCCTGTACAATTCTTGTCCAAGTTCTTTTGCCAGTACAGTATCTAATATGGGGTCTTTCCTCACTTTCTCCCAGTATCATGAAGATACCAGATGGGCATATAATCTATCCACTGGATAGCTCTCACTTTTGCCATGTGACCAGTCCACTGTATCTTTGGATATACTTCCCAGATGGCTCTTCAAAGTTCCTTGTTAAAACCTTTGTTATAAGGGAAGATTCATTGTTAGGGGAAAGGGATCTATCTATCTATCTATCTATCTATGTATGTATGTATATGTATTCAAAAATAAATGTGATGCAAAAATAAAAACAAAGATATTGTCAGTAGTAGGACCTTGTTTGTGGAAGCATTCCTGTTCTTTCCTAATACATTTACTGAGATGCCTTCAAAGTTTGCGTAGATATTTCTCATAAAATATTACATAGATAGGAAAGCAGGTCTACTGTTCATTAAATATTAATTACTAGGTTTTTCTGAGTCATTTTTCTGTTTTAATGAGACCTCAATTGCTTTCTGTGCCTTTTTCTCTGTTGTATACCTTGAGATGTGATCCCTCAAAGTCCTAACAACGGTGTTACCTCTAGCACAGATCTTCTCTCTACATGTTTAGCTTAATCTGGGTTGTTTCATCACTTTATTTTCTTTAGTTTTCTATTCCCCCTCTTCAAGAGATATGCTTTAGATTTTGATGATATAGTCTTAAACGTGTCAGCTCTAATCTCTTTAATGGCAAAAAAAGTAACATGTTTTTTTTATTTTTTCTACTTTTCTTTCCTCCAATTTTGTCTTTAATTCTCTTTACGATCACTTTCTTAGTTGCATCTCTCATCAAATTTTCTTTAAAATGGTTTCATTTTTTTTATTTCTCTTTATTTTATGAGGTGATATTATTTACAGTAATCATGTTCATTGTTAAGCACCACTATCTGTGTCCTCTTGCCCAATACTTCAGGTCTTCTCCTGAAGCTCTGGCTTCCTGATTGGGTAAGAGACCTCTGTATCGAGCCTGATCTAGACCCGGGCTGTTGCTCTCTGATCATCTTCCTGCCATGCTGTCTCATCCATATTCTGCCCCCACATCTCCTTTTTACTTCTAGCACTGTGAACAGCAATCAGATCAGCATGACCACTCCTAGAAAGGATATATTATCAACTGCCATGTAGTTGTACTCACTATCTGTGGGATCATAGGACAGAATAGATAAAAGGGTTGTGAGGGACTTTAGAGGTCAGGAGGTCCAATGCCCTGGTTTTATGAATAAGGAGACATGCCTGAAGTGATTGATTTCCCTAGTCACAGACCTAGTTAGGGTTTGAGATAGGATTTGAACATCGATGCTTTTGACTTCAAATATAGCAAATATTTGTGACTTCCCAAACCAAATCACTCTTCCCTAGTGACCACTCTCCAAAATACATTGCTTTCTCCATTAGGATGTTAACTCTATAAGAGTTCCTTTTTGTATTTGCATTTCCAGTGCTTAACAAATGTCTGGCACATAGTAAGCTCTTTTGAACATTGGTATAAGAAATTATTGGTCTGACTGTATATAGATTTGGAATGGTTTCCATATCACTATTAAATTTTCTATTAAAATAAAATCAATTCCATTGTGGGGGCATTATTTGGTGCTCATCACATCCAATCATCAATTCTTTTCGAGAAGAAAGCATTCATTAAGTTTAACGCTTTCATATGGTCTACAAATCTTTTGCCTCATTAATTATTCTTTAGATAATCTCCCGTATATTAATCACCACCCTCACCTAGTTCCATCTTTGTAGTGAAGCATTCAATATCTGAGTATATTTTGATTGAATTTTGAAAGTAATTGGAATTTCTGTCTCCTCTTCAGCAACAGATGCATACCTAGGTTGCAGTTATTTTCATGTTTTTTTTTTCAAATGCTTATCACAAGTATTACTAAACTAGATGACCAACTATCCCATGTCATGAGGATTTTGTTTGACATGTGATAAAGCAAATGCCACTAGTTCCTTATAGGCCTCATCAAGGATGACCCATGAGCTATTGTCCTGCTTAACCACAACTTCATTCTTTCTTCTACCAGAACAGAGTACCATAGCATAGTTTTATGCTATGACTTGAGTCATTCACTTCTTCCAGTAGTATGTTGGTCCCTGGACAAAAATCTCACATTTAGAGTACCAATTCTTTATGTTATCTACCTTATCCCATTTCTGCCACTCTGTCACATCACTGTCATTGAGTCAGAAGGCAGAGGGAGGTTTTGGATTTTTCCTCATTTGATGCATCATTACAGCCAAAGAATTCACCACCAATCTTGCCCTTAAAGGCAGATCATGTCTATTGTCAGTCCCTTTCTCAACCACAAGCTTGAATAAAATCTTGTACAAAAATTTCTCAGTTGTGCTTTGTGCTCTTTTTCCTTTTTATTAACTCAAGTATGCTTGGAATAATGCATCCAGCAGCTTTCACCGTAGAACAAACATTTCACTGGCTTTTTCATAGAACAAACAGCTCAGTGATTGTTTTCCCTTTCATTTCTCATTCCAAATGACTTGCTTTACACTACACTGAGCATACTTGTAATACTGCATGGCTTTTAAAAGAGCTGGATCACACTGACAAGGAATTTATAGCAGCTATGAAATAATAGATTTTTCTGTAATGTTATGGTCTCTTTATTGATTTGAGAGGAACATGTTAGGATTTGTATTTGATAAATAAGAATCACTTAAACTTATCTGGATCTCTTCAAACAGGGAGGCATGACTCCTGTGCTAGTGTCTCATATAAGACAAAAGGTCTGAGGTCACTTTGGGTGATTTAGCACCTCTGTGGCTTATAAACCCCAGTGTGGGTAATCTGACAATCTCACCATATGACTCCAACCAATGTGATGTCACCAAATGCCTTTGTAAGTACATAGTTTTCAAAATTCATAAAAGAGTGCTTGGGAAATAATTACATTTCACTACATACAAGTCTTTTCTGGAGACTTGTATAGTCCTAGTCACTTATAACTATGCAATAGGGAGGGCTCCTAGCAGGCAATGCCTGCCATAATTTCTCAATGCATGACTCTTCTTACAGTTGTCGGTTCCATGTAGGGCGTACCAATGTGTTTAATCATCATGATTTGTCCCCTAGCTGTGCCTAACTCCCAACTGGAAGCTCAAACTTCTCTCTTTATTGTTGATCCCTCAGTTTGCCACAGCTGCTAACAGGTGTCTTTTCATTATTCCCTATTATAAGCCCTATCCCTATACTCCGGAGTTTCTCTCTCTTTGTAGGAGACAGAGTTCAGCTCAGGCAGTTTCACAGGGCAGAACACTTGATTTGGCATGAGGAAGATCTGAGTTGTGACTTGCCTCAGACATTTGATATTTGTATGACCCTGGGCAAATCACTTAACTTTCCCCAGCCTCAGTGCACTTATCTGTAGAATAGGGACAGTAACAGCATCTACCTACCAGGATTATTATGAGGAACAGATGAGACGACGTAAGAGAATGGCTTACAAACCTTAAAGCACTAAATGTGTATTCCTCAAAAGCAATGCTAAACAAGGGGACTTCATGAGCCATGATTTCTGCCAGTCTCATACTCTGCAGAGTTTCTTGGGAATTAAGAACTCTACACCCCTATCCTTGCACCCCCTCCAATCTCTTAGCAGTACTTTGACATTGACACTAGGTAGGCCATGGTGATGCCAAAGCTTCAGGTCCTCTTTCTCCTGGATACCTGTGGGATGTATCCTTTATCAGTGAGCAAGGATCTAAAAGGTGGGCAGGGATCCTCAATAGTGTCCCAAGTGCCCATGAGTCTCTCTGGGATAATTAAGAAGGATCACAGTTGGCATAATGATGGAACAGCAGGCATGGATCCAAGCCCTATCTCAGAGTAGCTTTGTGACTCCAGGCAAGTCACTTAACAGTTGTCGATCTCAGTTTCCTCATCTGTAAAATGGGCATAGTAATAGCACCTACCTCCCAGGGTTGTTGAGAGGATAAAAATGTAATAACATTTTAAAAGAGGTTTTATAAACCTTAACATATAAATGATCATGTGGATGCTTCGTGTAATATCTATTGTGTAGAAGGGAAAGCTGCTTATTCACTTGATATTCCATGCTGGGAAAATGGAGAGAAAGAAGAAAAAAAAACTATCAGAGTTGTAGAATTTCTACTTTGTTTGAAGCTCTTTATTCATAATAATAAATCTTGTCAAGCTATATTGTCACAGAACATATTAAATTAACTCAGGGTATGTTATTGACTTTGTAAATTTTAGTGTTTTTTGCAGAAACTTTTTAATGAAGACTGCTGCTTCCTTAGTCATGAAAATACAAATGTGTAAAATTGATAGTTCAAATATCTAATTCTAGGAGCTTCTTTATTTTAGGTTTCTAATTGTTTTCATCTGCTTTAGGTCAATAGTCAGATGTGAAGGAATGAGATTTGCTTACATTTTAACTTACTCACATGAAATTAATTTCCTGGGCTATATGGTATGGTCAGAGCAAAAGCTATAACCAATTGAATGGCATATCGTTGCTGGATATGCTATCTATGCTATGACTAAATAAATTTTTTTTAATTATTGATGGCATATGTTCCAATCTTGAACCCGAAACACCAGATTGCCCTGAATCAAGCCTGGCCTGTGATGCATGATGAAATAATTCATCACCAAATGGCAAACCTACTGTTGATGTGTGGAAATTGATATAGGCTATAGTTATTTCTTATGGAAATTAACCAATGTAAAGTAACTATTGCCTCTGGAACATTAAAGAGCCTAGAAATGACCTAAAGCAGCAAGAACTTGATCTTCTTGCCAAAGGGAGACATATGGCAATCAAGAACAACATTGATGTGAAATACCACTTATTTCTAAAATTGCATGGGGAAAGATGATGGAAGTTTTTGAGGAGTAGTGAAGGGAAAAACAAGCTTACGTAAAGGCTGGCAAGTGACACAATTAAGCTGGATCATCTTGTGGGCTTTTCACAGATGAAACTAGAAGCAGAAAAATGAACAGATGAATAATGGAAAAGCTTTGAAAAAATTATATAACAAACTGTTTTCTCTGTCAGTGGCAGTGGAATTACCCCATTTGGTCTCTTACATTACAATCCCCAATGTACTGCATGACAAAGTAGAAAGAACATTAAAGAAAACAAGTAAGAGTGGAAAGAAGCACAAGACA
>JAQQSK010013784.1:0-11361 GCA_028658325.1 Potorous gilbertii
ACTTCCTTTCCTCTCACTCTTCTCAATTCTCTTCAGCCTGTCTTCTGAACTCACACTGGTCATTCAAGAAAAATAGCTCTCTAAAGTCACTAATGATCTTTTAATTGCAAATCTAATGGCCTTTTCTCAGTCTTTATCCTTCTTGACCTCTCTCCAGCCTCTGACACTGTCAAATCACCTTCTTGTCTCTGATACTTTCTTCTCTTTAGGTTTTTGTGACAATGATGTACCTCTCTCTTGATTTTCTCCTAGCTTTTTTGGATCATCATCTATATTATGTCCAGTAATTGTGCCTCCCAAAACTCAGTTCTGGACTGCCTTCTCTCTTCACATTGTTCATTTTGTCTGGCGAACTCATCAGTTCCCATGGATTTAATAATCATTTCAATGCAGATGATGCTCAGATCTATTTATCTAATCATAACATCTTCTGTGACTTCTAGTCTTACAAACCCAACTACCTATAAGGACATCGTAAGCTCAATATCCTATAGATATTTAAACTCAATATATTCATAACTGAGCTCATCATCCCTCCCCCGCTTCTCTCTTTCTCATTACTACTGAGGGTACTACCACTTTCCCATTCACTAAGGTTAATATCCTTAATTCCTATTTCTCACACATTTCCCCTTCCCCTAAAAAATCTTTTGCCAAGTCCTGTCTATTCTACCTTCACAATATCTCATACACACTGCTTTCTGTCCTCTAGCATTGCTATTACCATGGACCAGGTCCTTATCACCTCAAAACTGAACAATTGCAAGAGCCTGGTGGTTGGTCTCCCTGTCTCGTCTTTCCCCACTCCACTCAGCTTCAAAGTGATCTTCCAAAAGTATAGGTCTGACCATGTCATTTTCTTGTTCAATAAACAAAAGTGATTTCCCATTACCTCCAGGATAAATATAAAATCCTGACTAGTTTTTAAAGTCTTTCATAACCAGGATCTTTCCAATCTTTATATAAATTATTTCCCTTCACATACTTTATGATCCAGTGATACTGTTCTTGAAGGAAGATGCAACATCTCCCTACTCTACATTTTCACTTATTGCCTTCCATGCCTTGAATTCTTTCCCTCCTCTTTTCTATCTCCTGGCTAAGTCTCAACTAAATTCTACTTTCTGCTAAAAGCTTTCCCCAGTACCCCTTCTATCTGTTTGGACAATTTTGTGCCATCCTTTCAAATAATAGGATTTGAGCAGTCTTAATCTGAGTCTGTGAGCTTATGTTTAAAAGCATATTTTGATAATGTATATGTAATTATTTGTTTCTTTTGTAATAATATATATTTACATTTAAAAACATTATTCTGAGAAGGGGTCCATGTACTTCATTAGACTGTCAAAGGAGTCCATGACACACCCAAAAGGTTGAGAATCCCTACCCTACAGAATGGGAATCACTGTTCTATGGTAAGAGTCAATTCAGACAATTCCCTGACGCTGACAAATAGTTCCTGGGTTGCAGAATAAGTTGAAATGACAAATTTTATCTTTGGAAACTCTTACTTCTCCTATCAATGATCCTTTCCTTTCTCCTGATAGCCTTCTTCCACTTTTTTCCATCATTCCCTCTCCTCCCAGCTCACCCATCCTAGACCTCACTTCTGTTAATTCTTTTTAAAGACTTTTCAGGAGAGTTTACATTTATTAAAAGGATGAGAGTTTCGGAGACTCAAAAGAGGGTGTGAGGGTATGAGCATATGTGTATGTGTGCAAGACAGACAGAGAGAGACACACACACACACACACACACAGACAGACAGAGACAGAAAGAGAGAGAGAGAGAGAGGAGAGAGAAAAGAGAAAATGTGAGAGAAGCACATTAGCATGGTCAGTGTGTCTCAAAATTAGGGCCAAGAATTTCCAGCTTTATTAATGCTGAGTAATGGAAAGTGCACATATATTTGGCAGTGTGACTGGTGTTGAATATTTTATATTTATGTACAGTCATGATGTGTTTCCTCTGTTTATACAAACCAGAAATCTGTAGTTACATCTCTACCTGTTAAAAAAAAAACTACCACTAAAAGATAGTAAATGTAAAATCCCAATATGACAAAGATCTGATTTAGATAACTTCATTAAAAAAGGGAAAGAACTTGGGAAAAGTATATAGAAATCTTAAACAGAGATCATTAGCAATATGACTTTCATGCAGACATTTATGCAGATTAATGGTTTGTTTCTTTCTTTCTTTCTTTCAGAGGTGACTGGGGTTAAATGACTTGCCTAGGCTCACAAAGCTAGTAAGTGTCTGACACTGGATTCAAACTTGGGTCCACCAGACCCCAGGGCTGGTGCTCTATCCACTGCAATACTGCACACTGCAAAGGATTGCTTCTTAAAAACCTAAATGTAGAAGCTAACATTTTGGCCAAAATGCCTTTGGGAAAAACATGTCAGGTGCCAAAAACAAAGATCATTTGGGTATAAACGTTAATACCATGGATGTGTTAAAAACATTAATAATTAACAAATTTCTTATTTTTATTCTCAAATTTTACAGTTATTTAAATGCATATTATGTAAAAAAATCAATAAAAATTTCTTGTTTATACTACATTTCACACTGTGCACTGTAAGTACTATTTTGAAGTTTGTGACTACCTGTGCCATTTCACAAAAACTGTATTTCATAAAATTAATACTTTTATATGATCTCAAAAGAGACAGATTTATAGCCATTATTTTCCAAATGCAATAAAACACTATTTAAGATTGTGTTTGCTATCTAAATACAATACATTTGATGTTTAAGGCCAAAATAAACCGGCTTTTTCTCTTGAAATATATTTTGCTCATATTTTTATAGGGATAAAAAAAGGTTAAGAAGAAAGATGAGTCAATACAATATTGTTTTTCTTTTGATCAATGGTTTTCATTAAAAAAAGTTCTGATGAAAAAAATTAACACCTATATAGTCAATTTATAGCTTATATTGGAGAAGTAATACTAAATGTAGATGTGAAATCAAGTTGACTAAATGAAATGAGTGCTTAACAGGGAAAACACATACATGTTTAGGAGGAATACTGAAATATTCAAGTTAGAATCTGATTTAGAATGTTCATCTCATCTGCCTTCATTACCTACACTTTGCCTACACTCATTCTCCAATGTTTGGCAAATTTTCATTCTATCTTTATTCTCTCAATACCAGTTACATCAAGTCTTCACAACAATAAACCATATATCCCTTCCCTGAGCAAACTCCAAAATATTCTTTAACCCACTCCAGATTTGCTTACCCCTTCCACTGTGTTCAAAATTAAATGATTTCCCTTAATTTGAGACCTCATCTTCCCATGCTCCTTTCATCTTCCATAATTCACAGAGATTTTGTTCCCCTACAAAATGCATCCCTAGCCATCCTTTCCAATACTGGTTGTACCTTCTCTTTCATACCCCAACTCTCCTAGTCCCAAAGTAGGAATCAGAATACTTGTTGCTCCTCACTGACACTTTCAAGACTCTCAATTACCAACCTATCTCTCCTCTTTTACATTACCTCTATCTAAATTTATCATTCATTGGAGATTCTAGCCACTGTTATCTCTTGGGCCCAAAATATTCTCTCTTATAACCCAAAACTCTTTGATCTACTCAGCTCTCATTACCTAGTCATCCACATCACTCAGATACAAAATGGGACAGCCATACTCTTGATGTTGTATCTCTCAAAGTGTTTAATTTTCTTAATCAATAAATGCAAAATTCCTATGTAAATTCCATAATATCTTATTCTTCCCACCTCTTCCTATGCTTTAATCCACTTAAACCTATACACAGTCTTGTTTAAACACTTCTACATCCATGATTAATCTCATTCAATTGTCTTCTCCAATAGATTGCTCCCCTGCACTGTTCCCATTCTCTTACTAATCTGCACTATTCCCATTCTCTTACTAATCTTCAGTCTCTCCATCTGCCTACAGAAATACCCATGTCTTCACTTCCTTGAAAAACTTTCAGTCTCACCATTCTCAATAGCCATCATCTTATATCTCTCCTCCCATTTTTGGCTAAACTTGAGAAAGCCATTTATGTACTTGGTCTCCATATCCTTTCTTCTCTTTCAATTCCACTTCTGACTCCATTTAAGTAAAAATACTCTATACAAAGTTATTAATGATGTTGTAATTGCCAAATCTAATGGCATTTTCACAATCCTCACCATGCTGATCTCTCTGCAGACTCTGACCTTGTCTGACTAACGCCTTTGTTCCAACCCTGCTTCTCTCCAGCTTCTCTGGACATTGCTTTGTCCCGGTTCATCTACCTGTCTGTCTGCTCTTCTCAGCCTCTTCTTGGATCTTTACCTAGCTGATGTCCACTAATCAAGCACCTCAATGCTTCTGTCTTGGGCCCTCTTCTCCTTCTATACCAGCGTAATTAACCTACATTCCATGCACTTAAAACAAAATTTTAGTATCATTTCAATATAATTGATTTCCCTTGTAATCCAACATATTTTGTGTTAATGCATTTGAAATGATTAGTCAAGAAGAGATACAGAGACATCACCAAAATGCTTAAGGATTGCAACAGATTATATAAAAACAAACAGGCTAAGAACCTCTACTCTGTATTTAACTGGTGATCTCCTCAGCTCCCACAGTTTCAATTATCACCTCTGCGCACATGATTCTCAGTTGATATATCTAGCACTAACATCTTTCCTGAGCTCCAGTTCTCAAATCACCAACTATCTATTTCTTGAACTCAATGTTCTGTAAACATTTGAAACTCAACATATCCAAAATGAAATTTATTGTTTCCTACCAGACCATTCCTGTATCTTCTAAATTTGGTAGTTTTTTTTACAAATGGTACAAGGCGTTATCCTCCTCCTGATCATGCAGGCTGCACAACCTCAGTATCATTCTTATTTCCTCAATCACACTCTCCCTGTACATCCAAACTGTTGTTCAGTCTTGTTTCTTCCTTCACAACATCTCTCCACTTATAGTTCTATTAAATTTGTCACAGTGAAAAGAAAAAAATACTACCTAATGTTCCTAGTTTATTAAAAACAGACTATGTCTTAAAATGCATAAAATCAATTCCTTATCTCAACTCTGATGATCAAAGTTAAGTAATAACCTACTAACTGTACTCTATAAGAACATTCAATTACTGAGCAGGAGTTCTAACAGTCAGCTTTTCTCTCCTTTGGGGGAGAAAGATTCATTTGAAGAAAACAGAACACTCACCTTTTATATTCTAGAGGTTCAGGATTTGTTACGACTCTGTTACTGTCTTAAACATAACTTGAACTATTTTGTATTCTAAGTAAATTTCAGGTATTTATTTTATTAACAGTTTTAACCTCAGGGACCCACCCACTTAAGTTTCCTGTTGTAGAAATTTCAGAGAAAAAAATACCACACCGTATCTGTGACTTTGCAATGTGGTAAGATCTATTTTCTGACCATAGCCCTCTTTTTCTGCTGTGTGCATGTATTCTTATTTTCTTTCCTCAGACAATAAAATACACCAAACATGACTGCTGAAATACTGTTAGGAAGCTAAAATGCAAAAAAAAATTCAAGTAGAATAACTTGCCTAATTACTGTTGAAAATTAGTCTTTCTTTTGTAGAAAAAGTTCAGCAGAAATTTATTCTATATTTTTGGAATCTGAGTAGATAATATGTCACCAAGACAAGGATTCTACATCTTGTCAATATGTTGGTGAAATAAATTAATTTAGCAATTGTTAAAGCTATGAAGTATTCTTGAAAGTACCATCATGTCATTAGAACAAGGTTAAGATATTTCATAGAAAGTTTACAAGATGAGAAACTAAGGGCCAAATGTCATTGTTTAAAACAATGGTGCTAATTAAGACAAGTTGAGTCCCATATTGCAATAAAAATATCTGTCTAAAAAGATTCCCAACCTTTAGCTAATGGCTTACTATTTCAAGCAGGATTCAAGGCAAATGTATTATAGCACAATTAAATAATTAGGACAGTCCTTTGGAATTTACTCTAATGGGATTTGATCTGTACTGGTAGTACACTAAATATGACTGATTTTGGTTACAAAAATCTGCCAAGTTAAAGGTGAAATATGTTATTTGGTAACTACAAATACAGAAATGCCTATTAAGAAAGTTTCAAATGAGATTAAAAATATTTGCACATTTCTGAAAACTTGTGACTTAAAACGATGTCATTTAAAAGGAAAGATATTCCATGTATTTTATAGGCAATATTAACCTCAAAATATTATTCACTGGATGTTTTGGGACTCAAAGGATTTTCAAAAGCAAGCCTTGACATGGTGAACTCATCTAACAACATGTTCTGTATAGTTTTGGCAATCAACAGTTAACAAGCACCTACTATGTGTATGCTAGGCACTTTGGAGTTAAGACAAATGAAAAAAATATAGTTTAAGTCCTCAGAAACTTTTAATTTAGGAAAAGAAAATATGACATGCATAAAATGACTACCATATAAAATGGAATGTGGAAAGTGAATAATAAAAATGTAAATAAAATACAACGAAAGGTCAGAGGCAAAAGATTTGTTTGGGTGTATGGAGGTCAAGAGAAGACTTGGTAACATCCAAATTAGGCAATGAAGGATGGTAACAATTTTTTAAAAAAGGATTTCTTTTCAAATGGTAATGACTAGGGTATTCCGGGTTGAGAAGACACGAATCACAGAGTAAGTCATCACAGAACAGGACTACTTTTCCACCAACCAACATGACTTGTGGTAACTTCAGGAGAAGTGGAAGAGGGTTGGTTGCTATAACTAATCACATAGATTATGTGCAGCATCAACAGCAATGGAATATTTGACAAAGGATCAAAGTTGTAAAGAAGCAAACTGCAAAGTATATATCAATCATGTAAACAAGTGACATCATTGCTGTTAGAGAGGTCAAGAATACTTTTATAATCTGTCTACATATGTAACCTTTACTTTCACAAGTCACCTTGTTACTTCTCCCTTTTCTCTACTACTTTCGTTAGGTCTCACCTCAGCTTGGCAGGAATCTAACTGGTCCTCTCCCTACCAATTCATTCCCCACACAGCTGTCAAGGTGATATTCCTAAAGCCTGATTCTTACCCTGCTCAATAAACCACAATGGCTCCTCATTACATCTAGAATAAAATAGTCTTTGTTTGGCTTTTAACGTCCTTCACAAGCTAGCTCTGATCTTTTTAGCCTTATTATACCATCATTTGATACTCAACCTACCTGACCTCAATGCTTTCTTCCCCATAAGACACTCCATCTAACATGCCTGTGTCTTCACATACACTCTCTCCTATGCCTCTCTCGTTCTCTAGAGAATCCCTGGCTTCTTTCAAAGCTCTACTTACATGCTACCTACTCCATATCCTTCAGCACCTGGTGCCTTGTCAGGAATTCAGTCAATAAGCATTTATTAAGTTCTTGCTATGTGTCATGCAATGTGCTAAGTTCTGGGTATACAAAGAAAGGTAAGAAGAGTACCCGCCTTCAGGAAACTCACATTTTAACAACATGCAAGTAACTCCATACATAAAAGATGTAGTGTAAAATGGAAGGTACCTAGTACCTAGGTGGTAAAGTAGCAAAGACTAGTGGGACTCGAATTAGGGAGACGAACTCAAATTCAGCCACAGACTTACTAGCTATGTGACCCTGGGCAAGTCACTTCACCCTATTTGCCTCAGTTCCTCATTTGTAAAATAGGCGGGAGAAGGAAATGGCAAACCATTTCAGTATTTTTGCCAAGAAAATCCAAAATGGGGTCATGAAAGGGCCGGATTCAACTGAACAACAACAAGAAATGGAAGTGAATCTGAAGACGAGCAGGAGGCAGAGACAGTGGGGGAGTGACTGACATCATAGGTGATGTGAGAATTAGGCCAAATCTGGAAGGAAAGGAGGAAAGTTAGGAACTGGAGATGAGGAGATAAACTGTGAAGAGGAACAATGGCAAGAATACCAAGAGTGAGGAACAGCAAGTAGGCCACAGTGGCTGAAAGGAGTAAAACAGGAAAGGCCAGAAGGGACCTTTCCGTTAAGGGTTTAAATGTCAGAGATATCAATAAAAATGGATTAATTTTTCTTAGAAAATTGATCATGGAGGTAAAAGGAGCCTTTGGAATTTATGGAGCAAAGCTGTAACATGGCCAGACTTGTAATTTAAGAAAATCACTTTGGCAAATGAGTGGAGTATTAATAGACTAAGTAGGGAGAGAAAGAAGGAGAGATGAGGGAGAAGGGTAAATTTGAGAGTTGGCTATGTGAATGGAGAGAAGGGGAAACAAGAATGGTATTGTGAAGGTAGAAAACAATAAGACTGGATGACAGATTAAATAAATGGCAAGGGTGGGGGAAGAGTGAGAGTAAGGAAATAGGAATGACAGTGAGGTTGTGAGCCTGAGTGACTGGGAGGATGATGATGTCCTGTATAGTAACTAGAAAATCTGGAAGAAGGGTGGAAAGTTTGGGGTGAAAAACTGAGCTCTATTTTGGATACGATGAGTTGAGATGTCTATAGAACATCCAATATGAGATGTCCAAGAGGCAGGTGGCGATGCAGAAGAGAGATTAGGTCTAGATATCTCTAAGTCTAATCTATAGATAACGTATCCAGATAACGTATATTTATTGTTTCTCCCAAAAGAATGTAAGTTTCTTGAGCCAGAGACTACTACTTGCAGGTGTTTGGTACATGGAAAGCACTTAATAAACACTTACTGATTCATTATAAGATAGATTATGTCTTGGCATAAGAAAGCAAAACAATTTTATCCTTTTATTTGTAAGCAGATAAAACATCAAACTATCTTAAATTTCTGTAAGTTTCTTATTCCAGGGGGCTCACAATATCTATTTCAGTGGTTTAGGGTACTAGTACTGGTTCAATTATAAAAACGCAATGAATCATTTAGAAGTGCTCTCCAGCTTCAAAACAAGGAAAAAAAGTTTTTACTTAAACCTTCAATTTAGGTCAATAAAAATGAATTATGCATAATGATTACACATTTCTTCTAATCTAAAGATGCAGAAAAGTACAAAACTTCAATGTGCAATAATCTCACGACAAAATCACTTTTGTACTAATGCTTATTGTGGGGTTTTTTTAAAAGCTCCTCATTCCAAAACCTATGTCTAATATAGAAATACTGAAGTCCTTACTGGTTTTAACTCACTGACTTCCCAAGTACAGATTACAAATAACTTTAACAAATATTACCCAAAGTGGAGGTATATATACCTGAATAGAATTTAGAATATCAGTGCACTGTAAGAAACAGTTTGACTAAAATAGCCTCAGTTTTGATACATTTAAACACATAAATTGCTACTGTGATTTAAAGTAATTAAAAAGAACATTTTGATACTGGTACATGATGCAAAACCTTGAACCTAACGCATTTAGCACACTACTCAAAAGAAGAGCTAACTGGTGAAGTAGATACAGTACCAGGCCTAGAGTCAGGAAGACTCACCTTCTAAGTTCAAATCACACCTCAGACATTTACTAGCTGTGTGACCCTGGGCAAGTTACTGAACCAGTTTGCCTCAGTTTCCTCATCTGTAAAATGGGCTGCGGAAGGAAACGGCAAACCCCTCCAACATCTTTGTCAAGAAAACTCCAAACAGGGTCATGAAGGGTCAGATGCTATTGCAAAGACTGAACAACAAAACAGTAGGCTCAACTGAACTGTTTTGCTGACACAGGTGAACGCATGAGTTTATGTTAGCATTTCGTAGCAAAACTAGTTAGTTTACTCTGACCTAAAGCCACATTTCTATTTCGTTTATGAGTTAAACTAGGGTCATGCAGCTTAAATTCACAATTAGGACTTTAAATACTTATTAATCATTTTTCCCCACTCCCCAATATCAACACAATGAATTATTTAGATTTTTAGTTTTCAATTTAATAAGTACTTACTGAGAGCTTACAACATACAAACAAAATAGTTAATAAAATTCCTTATGCATGACAATGGGACAATAAATTTTGTCAAACTATATAACAGTAATGCTCTAAATTCTGGAAAATATCTATAATGCAGAGTTATGTTTAGGTTCAAGAGGCTTCAAAATATTATTTTAATTGTTGTATCGCTCTTACTTGAAAGATTAACACCATTAAGAACAAAACAGTGCACTTTCATGTCTAAGGGGGCAAATTTCAGCACTGGATCAGCCCTACTCAAATTTTTTTTCCCCCATTATGACTGCTATCATACAAAGAAGTGTTTGACAAACTCAGCGAACCAGGGACTTGATTCATTACAAATCATCTTATTTTATGCTCTCTCATTTTAACTGATCCCCCTCATTGCTACTCAGCAATGAATTTAATTAATCTCTTGTTTATTATGCTAATGTATACACTAGTTGGGCAGAAATCTTAATTTGTTGCATCATGGTATAGAGCAGGCCTGCAGGGGATTTCAGGCAGCCCACAAAAAATGTAGAGGAAAACATCCTTAGCTCCACCAGTAAACTTTTCAAATGTACAGTCTATTTCTATTTCTTTTCCACTTACTCTTCCATAAACCTCAAAACATGGCTTCTGTCTCTTCTATTCTACCCAAAGGTCCCTGAAACATCAGCAAGTATTGGATGTTTCATCAATTCCAATGCTACTTTCTACATGAAGTCTTTCCTACTCTCCTGGCTGCTAGTACTCTTACTCCCAAAATAATCAGGTACTCACTTTATGTATATTTTAAATATATACATATATTTTACAAATGTACATGTTAGAATGTAAGCTCCGCTCCTTGAAGGCTTGGGGATAATTTCCTTGCATCCTTGAGGCTTATCACAGTGCCCAAAACACAGCAGGCACTTAGATGCTTGTTAATAGTTTGAACTGTATTTCTTTGTCCTCCAAATTCAATAACTACGTCTTTTGAATTCTTCCTTCGTATTATCTTTTTCATCAGTCATTTCTTTTATTTTCCATTATCATGGCCAGTGGACTATCATCTCATAGCCCGAGTGTTCCAACAGACTTACTCCTTCATTCAAACAATTCTAGTTGTGCTCTAATTACTATAAGATTAATATGAGTGTCTATTTATCCGGTGCTATAAAGTTTGCACACTGTACTTTCTTGTCCCATACTTTTGCAAATAACATTTCCTTTACCTTAACAGTCTCTTCCCTCGTGTTAATCAATGGAAATCTGTCTCATTCTTTAGTCATGAGCTTAAATTTTACCTCTTCTCCCCTCCATCATCTGAATTGATGTCTCTTTTCTCTGGACTCGTATAGCAAATATTACCTGTACAATTCATTTCACAATCACATGCTACCTTGACATATGACCTCTATGTGGTTTTATATAAATCACTGGCTACTTAATTTCCCATGTTTTTT
>JAQQSK010013785.1:0-11361 GCA_028658325.1 Potorous gilbertii
TAAGGGAAGGGAGGGATGAAAGAAGAGAGGGTAGATTGGTGATATGGGTAATCAGAATGTTCAGTGTATTGGGGAGAGGGGAGGGGACAAATGGGGAGAAAATTTTGGAACCCAAAATCTTGTGAAAATGAATGTGAAAAGTGAAATAAATAAATTTATTTAAAAAAACAAGAATATCAATAACTGATCAATATCATGGCCAGTTTTGACTCCTAAGGATTGCCAGTGAAGCATGCTTCCCTTTCTTAAGAAGATAGGTGGTAAGGTGGAGGTGTGAAATGGGAAATACATTATCAGACATAGTTAATTTGTTGATTTGTTTGGCTTAATAATAATTATTTATCAGAAAGGAGCATTCTACCAGAACATGTGGGGAGGAGACTGAGATGAAAGATTACTTAAACTCAGGAGTTGAGCTGCAGTAGGCCTACAGTCTACCCTAATGCCACCAATATGGTAGGTAGGAATGAAAGAAAGAGATAAGCATTTATTAAGCATCTCCTACATAATAGTCACTCTTTTAAACTCTTTACAAATATATCTCATTTGAGCTTCTCAGCAACCCTCGAATGTACATACTAGTATTATGACCATTTTATAGCTAAAAAAATGAGGTAGGCCAAGGTTAAGTGACTTGTCTATGGCTACACAGCTATTAAGTGACTGAGGTCAGATTTGAACTCAGATCTTCTTGACTCTGGGCCTAGCATTCTATTAACTGTGTGACTTAGCTACCCCAGCGGTGAGAAAAAAAACTGTTTAAAAGGCAGTGATACAAAAAAAAGAATCCTCCCTTTTATTGAATTATTCCTTGCTTACAGTCTCACTCAATTCATTATCAACAGAACTTGAAGTATTAAATTAAAACTTCCTTGAACTTCTAGGCACTATGAGCTTGGGGAGGGGCATTTCTCACAATTTTTAAGCTGTTTTGTTTTTTAAACTCTATGACATCACATGAACATATTTCTAGTTAAGTTGCTTATCATTTGTGTAAAGAGATTGTATGTTGGGGATATGAAAGCCTCAGAGTACTCCACAAATCCAACCTGGAGTCAAGGAGAGCTGAGATAAAGTATCTCCTCAAAGGCATATTAACTGTTTGATCTCAGGTAAATAATTTAACCTCTCTCAAACCCCAGCCTCTTTACCTGTCAAATGGGGATGACAATAACACCTACTTCATAGGACTGTTGTAACTCATAAAATGAAATAATAAGTATATATAAAGTGCTCTACAAACCTTCAAGGACTATGTAAATATTAACTAGCATTATTAATGGAGGATTACTACATCAGCTTTCACTAGGAAAAAAATAAAAGAATATTACCTCAAATAGAAGCAAAATGCATTTTTGCTAAAAGGTTAATAGACCCAGAGCAAAAATAAGATATTTATGTGTCATGATTAGGATCTAAAAATTTCATTTCTGCATTTCTAAATTGTGACTCTTAGGTATTAATGTCCACCAAAGTCTTTGAGTATTCACGGTCACATCTGCAAATTGACTTGTCACAAAATAAATACCCATAATTTTTGGAGAGTGGAATTTTTTGGCATTAAAAATATGTGTATTTATGAAAAAATATTAAAAACTCTTCCTTTTTTCCACCCCCTCTGTGTTGCATCTGCTTTTCCTGTCCTTAATCCTGGCTCTGGTACCAAACCACTCACCTTTGCTGTTAGACTAGGGCATCATTAGTAAGTTATTCACAGCTGTTCACTGAGGATGAAAATTGTGGACAAGAATAATTCCTAACAGGTGTGGTAGGAGAGCACCCATCTAAGGGGTTCCAGGGAATATTCCTCTATTTCCTATATCACCCCACCTGTTCATTGGTACCTGCAATTCATTTAATGAGGGACAAAGCCTTTTATTTTACAGTTTGAGAAATGGTTCAAAGTGCAGGTAAACATAGTGGTAAACATATATGCATTCACATTAAAGTGTAAATAACTGATATTAGGTTATTTTCTAAGAGTTGGCCTAGAAATGTTGAAAGAGAATATAAAGACTCCAAACTATTAAAGTGGAGTCATGTCAGATTAGAGAAAGAAGATGCGAAAAATTTGAGGTCAGCCATACCAATAATTTACTTCAGGCCTTCCCTAATTACATAGCCAACAATAGCTTACAAATGACAAATGTATGCCATTTGTGGCTTCCATTCTATTGACTATGACTGTCTGTGTTTGCAGTGCTAATATTTTTGCCCCCAGAAAATCATCTGATACTTTTTGTGAATTAGTCAACTTCAATGGCATTTAAGGGTTTATTGTGTGCTGAGAAATGTGATAACTCCTATTATAAAAGAGGAAGAGAATAGAATCCTAGTTTTCAAGAATTATACAAAGTATTGGGGAAGAGAGATATAATGCTAATGAGACATAAAGATCTTACCTTACCAGTGGGCCTGCCCTTTAAGGGAAGCTTGATTAGGGAAGACTTTTTTTGTTGGAAGGACCATACCTTTTGTTAATTTCTAATGAGGCATATATACTCTGAAGTGAGGCCTTGTTTTGGGGCTTACTCGTTTGAAGTGTTAGGCCAGATGAGACTCTGGGCAGCCACCAAGGAGCCCTCTGACTTTGAAAACCCAGACGTTGGTGCTTCTCTCTCTGGTAACTATGTATGTATGGTCAGACAGTTGGATCTGTTGATCTGTGCTCTGTGTATTGTTTACAGTCAGACAGTTGGAAGCCCTGTCTGTTGGTTGATCTTTATTGCTTTGTTTATATTTTCTCTGAAGTTCAGGGTGTTAACTTGTTGACCTCAACTAAGTGAATAATATATGTGCTTGATTAAAGTGATTGTTGACCCCTCAAAAGTTGCTTTCCTTTTTGGAAAAGTAGATATAATAACCTAGACAGCAGGTTTTCCTCTGAATGTCAAGGTCCTTACTGTTACAAGAGGACAAATACCCACTAAAATACCTATATTCAAAAATGAAAAAGCATTCAAGCACACAAAACTTAATTCCAAGTATACAAATGTATTGTGTTTAGTGGGACTATCAGTAGGAAAAAATTTCCAATTAATTACAATTGTTTTTTGTGTCTCATATCCTCAGTTCATTTTCTCCATTTTCTACCTTCCCTGAATAGTTTCAATTCCTCTTCACCATATTACATCTGAAATATTATAGAAAATGGGAGAGCTATGACAATTCTAGAAAAAAGGCATATTTTCCAGTTTTCAATGAGAAAAGCAAAGAAAAAGCTGTGGAGATAATAGTATCTGTAAAACATAGCTCAGTGACCTTGATTTAAATGAAAGTGAAAATTCCAGAACAGATCTTTAAAGTGATAATTAATGAACTAGAAAAGGAAGTAGTGATTACAAAGAGCTAACTTGACTTCATCAAGGAGAGATGGTACTATTTAAACTCATTTCTTTTTTTGACCAGGTTACTTCAATGGTATTTCAAGGGAATGCTATAGGTAGAGTTGACATTGGCTTTATCAAAGGATTCAATGAAGTATCCCATAGTATTCTTATGGAATTGATAGATAGAAATTCACCAGATAGTAGTACCTAGAACATAGTAGGCATATGATAAATGTTTATTTATTGATTGATGCAGTTGCCTTCAGAACTAGAATTGATGATTTTAAAGAGCAGTCATTAATAGTTCGATGTAAACTTGCCAAGTAGTGTCTAGTGGACTAACCCAGACATCTTTCCTTTTGCCCATGCTGTTGAATAATTTTATCAGTAACTTGAAAAAAATATATTTATCAAATTTAAAGATCATACAAACTTGGGGGGACTTAGCTTAAACATTGGGTGTGAATTTCATTAAGGAATAATTCAATACAGATAAATCTAAAGTCTTATACTTGAGTTACAAACTTCAACCTACCAAGAATAAGGTGGGAAGATATGGTTAGATGTGTTTATCCAAAAAAGATCTGGGGATTTCAGTGGACTTTAAGTTTAATGTAATTCAGTAGTGTAGTGAGAAAGGAAAAAAAAACAATGCATTCTTGGGCTGCTTTTAAAGAGACATAATTTCTATCAATAAGGAAGAAGTAGCACTACTTTGAAACATCTGGAATGCTGTGTTCCACTTAAGAAGGTCAGTGGTAAGGTAGGAATTATCCAGAAGAGAGCAGCTAAGATGGTCATAGGATCAAAGATTTAAAACTGGAAGTGATCAGAGAGACCACTGAGTCTAATCTTCTCACTTTATAGATACGAAAATAGGCATGAAGAGATTAAAAGAATTAAAAGCTATGTAACAGTGGTTAAAATATTGAACATGTAGTAAGAATCACATTCTGATTCTAATTCTGCCTCAAACTCTTATTAGCTATATGATCCCAGTCCCAGATTCCTCATCTTAATGAGGAAATGACAATATTACCTATTTCACAGGTTTATAATTAAAATAATGGGGGCCATTTCCAGTTGTACTAATGCACAGATGGCTCAGGAAGAGAAAGTGAGACCGGTGACCTGACACAGCCCTCCCTCACTTAAATCCAACTCACTTGCAAGTCATGGCATCATCTTCCTGATGTCATGACTTCCATGTTGTCCTCTTCTCTAATGAAGGATGCACCACAACCTGAGAGTAATCCCAGTTGTCCTACTGACTCAACTGGCCAGTTCTAGTTGGGGAACTCATCTCCTCTTCTGTACTCCCCTCTCCTTCCCTCCCCTCTCCTCTCTTCTCATTTTCTTTCCTCTTCTCTCCTCTCTTCTCTTTCTTTCTCTCTTTTGCCTTACCCCCTTCATCTCCCTCACCTGCTGATACTCTGCTTCCTCTTCCTCCCTTACCTGCTGGTACTCTGCTTCCTCTTCCTCCCTTACCTGCTGGTACTCTGCTTCCTCTTCCTCCCTTACCTGCTGGTACTCTGCATCCTCTTCCTCCCTTACCTGCTGGTACTCTGCTTCCTCTTCCTCCCTTACCTGCTGGTACTCTGCTTCCTCTTCCTCCCTTACCTGCTGGTACTCTGCTTCCTCTTCCTCCCTTACCTGCTGGTACTCTGCTCAAGGTTAGGCTGAAACCTTGCCAGATGTCTCCAAGTTTACTTGACCAGACTTATTTCTGAAAGACCATGCTGACTCTCTATTGGCCAACAATAGGTCCCATAGTATGACTTATTTGGTCATTATTTGTACCTTGATGGTTCAGACTGAATATAAGTAGTAATCATTTCTGTTTTGGCCAGAAATCTTGAGGGTCTTCCCCTCCCAGATTGATTTTTTTTAATTACAAAAAAAGGGTCATTCCTTAGCTAATTTCTTAACCAGCCTTAATCACTCAGTGGGATGTTGCCTCAGTCAATATGAAAACTGGAGAAGATCTTAGCTTAAAAAAGGCCAAGGTCTCCCACTGCATCCTAGGTCATCTCTAGTCCTCTTGATATATATCTTGCAGCACTGGCCCCAGATGGCTCCACAGGAGAAAGTGAGGCTGGTGACCTTTCACAGCCCCTCCTGACTTAAATCCAATTCACTGCAAGTCACAGCATCACTTTCCTGATGCCATGGTCCTCTTTGAGAGCGAAGAACAAACAACTTCAATAAAAATAAAAACAATATAGCATTCATATAGTTCTTCAAGATTTGCAAGACACTGAATGACTATATAGTCATTGATCTAATCATATATATATATATGTATATAAAAGCATATATATGAGATAATTATATATTAAGTGTTTTGCAAACCTTGAAGATAGATAGATATAGATAGATAGATAGATAGATGAGAGGTAATAGAAATAAAAGAATATATATATGTCATTGCAAATCTTCAAGTTTATAATGTTATTGTTGTTAGTTAGCACTATTTTAACGAAGGTCACATAGCTTATATTTTTTTTAAGTATGATTTGAACTCAAGTCTTCCATATCAAAGTCTAGTCCTTTATTCACTATGCTGGGCTACCTCTCTGCCCCCTAGGGATGGACTGTGAGTTTAAGTTATATGAAGATTGGTTGAAGAAACGGTTATTGGTTGAAAATACTTTGCTTGAAAAAGAGAAGACTCAGGGACCAAGAAATTTGTCCTCAAGTGTTTGAAGCTTCATCATGTTGAAGAGGAAAATAAAACTTGTTTTCATTGACCCCAGAGGGTAGAACCAGGTGTAATGGGTAGAAATTACAAGGAGACAAACTTAGGTTTCTATATTAGGAAAGACTTCCTAGTAATCAGAGCTATTTAAAAGTGGAATGGTTGCTTCAGGAGGTAGTAGATTCCACCTCTCTGGAGGGCTTTAGGAAAAAGATAAGTGATCATTTGTCAAGTATGTTGTAGGGAGGCATGCTTTTTGAGTATAGGTAGGACTTGATGGTTAATGAGATCTTTTTTTCTAATTCTAAATTTCTGTGATTTACTCTTCCTTGACTCTGTTATTCCGTTACTTAAGGATAATTTCATAATATAGACTCCTCAAAAATAAGGAATGATTTCTTTATATACCTATACATACACACATATATGTATGCATATACACGTGTATATATATATGCACATTTTTATGTATATGTGTGCATATTCATGTGTGTATGCATATTATACATATGTATGTATGTATGTTTGTCTTTCCAACACCCAGCATAGTGCCTGGCACATAGTAGGTTTTAAATAAATATTTATCACTTATTAAAATGACTACTAGATAATCTAATCAGCTATTCTATCTTTAAACAAATTTTCCCCCATTCGGAACTTGGGCTCACCTATTTCCGTTGTAGAGAGACTATTTGATAATCTCTTCTCCCTGCTTTCATGCAGCCCAATGATGTGGCGCTGCAGTAAGTGCACACATATTGATAAGTTTCCCAAACTACCCATATGATAATCCTGTCTTACCATTTAATTTTTAGTATAAGTAGTTGATAGCATAGATGAAACTGATTCAAAAGCCAAATGTGATCTAGGTAACCAACCTAAGTCTCACAAGTATATACCTTGTATGTGTTCATATCGGTTCTATTCATTTCTAAATTTGTTTTGCTAATTGCTGTCTTAGGCCATCAAGGTCACACCATCAGAAGATTTAAACTGCTCATGAGTGCTCACAAGCCAGTGGCAAGCACTAAGATGAAGATATGGAGGCAGAAATCAGAACTGGGCAGAGGTAGAGTGTCAGATAAAGCAGAAGGCAGGGCTAGAACAGCAGAGAAAACAGAGATTGGTTTCATATGGATAGTTTTTTCCAAAAGAAACTGGTTTTTTTGGATGAGAAGAGAAAGAAGTGATAGACCCTTTTAAATGGGAATCAGTCAAAGTCTATATAACTCTATCCTAAAAACAAACCCTTCTCTTATGGTAAAGTCTAGTACTTGTTAGAGCAAGAGATGTTTCCCATGAAGAAACTGTGTGGTTATCCACCCGGGATCGTTTGGTGCTTGTGTCTAGAAAAGCATCACATTGTCTATTAAGGTCTCAATACCATCTAGAGTATTGTAACTTCCACACCAGGAATCTTCACCTTCCTCTGAATTGGAACTTTCCTTCTCTGAGCTTCTAAGCACCTTCTGAGACCAGGATTAAGGGTTCTCTGGCTTAGGTGTTGACAAGTCTCCCATTTGATGCCACATTAATGCCATGCTCTGTTAACTTCTTGAAGGAATCACTGCCCTTCTTGATTTATTTTTCTACTTCGCTGGAGAATGCTCAGCCTTAGTAGCGAAACTCACTGACAGTTTTTAACTCTGTCTTGATAATGAAAACCTTGAGCAACATGTGAGGTTTCCCTGGTCGGCATCCTATACGCCCTTCCAACTTTTTAGAGCTTATCTTCAATTATATAGCATAATGGTCTGTAATTGTTCACATATATTCTGGGGAGTGCTCTAAGCACTTCATGATCAATATCCAGATAACTTTCTTAGAGTTTTTGATGGTGATTGAATTGGTAAGATTAAAATTTCCTCAAAGATCATAAGTAATAATCTAATGATGACTCCTGTGCTCCTTGCCTTATCCTCAAAATTCTCATTTGATTAAGTTTTACTTTACACATTTTGTTGAAGGGAAAGATATTCAAAGGAAATAATTTACTCAGATACAACCACTCACCTTAATCTAAACCAGCCTAAAGACATTCATAAAGTTCTTTCATCACCTAATCCTCCTTAGATGTAGATGGGATCAGTAGATCTACTGATGAAAATGTACTTGGAAAATCTATGAATTAATTCTATTCATTAATTTACTTAGTCATCAGCTTCTGGGTGGATACTATATGAAAGATGTTGTCCTAGGAATAGTGTGAGAGGTAAAGATGCATGAATAGGCAAAAATTCCTGGTAATAGACATCTTATAATCAAGTAGGATGTGATAAATATACAAATACTTAGAACACAAGTCATAATGTAGTTAGTGCCATAATATAGAAATCAATTTAATAAATATTCACCAAATGCATAATATGTCTAAGTACGATGTGCTTTGCATATAGTTCTCTAGGGGTTCAAAGGAGGGAGTAATTCTCACTATTTGAGGGAATTCCTGGTAAGTTTCATGGAATGAAAGATAATCTATTTTTGCTCTTGAAGATCTGCTACGATTTTATCTGGTAGCAATAGCTATGTGTATTCTAAGGACAAAGAATGAGCCTGAAAAAAGCCTGAAAAAGGTAATGTATGTTTGGGGAATAATTTCACTAGAATTTAGGACACATGTAGGCGAGTATTGGAGAACAGTACTATAATATGAGGTTTGGGGTCAGAGAGTAGATGACTTACAAAGTCCTGTATTGTCTATGTTGCATATGCAACACCAACCATACCTATTATACTACATTATAGTCGAAAAACACACTGTGATTACAGAACAGCAGGTTATTCAGTAACCAGTCAGAAGGACAAATAAAAAAGAACAGTGGATTATTTCATCTATATCCCTAGAATTTCACACTTGTGGTTCAGTTTGGAGTTAGCTTGAAAATAAAACTCAAGTTCATTTTTTCACCCTGATCCTCCATTCAGAAATAAACTCTGTTCTATAACTACTACAGAGCTTCACTGGAATCATTCATACATGTTCAGTATTTTAGGTATTTGTCAGTACCATGTCTCCCCTATGAAGTCATATATACATATATATTTATACACACATATATATACATATATATGTGTATATGCGAGTACATACTTACGTGTGTACAGATGTGTGGGTATATATGAGACAGCAGAAATCTTGTATAATTCATTTTTGTGTATACATACATAAATAAACTTTGTGTGTATCCACTGGTGCTCAGGAAATATTTTTAAATGAATGAATGTTCTAACCAATATAGATCCCTAGTTTACTGTCTCCCCCTCCCTTAGAAAAATAAAAGAGACTAATTAAGAAGGAGTGGCCTATAGACCACCAGGAAAAGGGGATTACAAAAGGAAAAACCTAGGGAAGATGAGGTGATTAAAATGCCGGCTGATACTGGCAATCTATCTTCCCAAAATTATCATCCTAAAAGGCCTAAATACTTAATTTCTTTTCCCTAAGCCTTTTCTAGGCTGAACAGACTAGAAGGAAATAATTTGTCCCCTCTTTTTATAAGCCACAAAACTGGTGGAAAGAATTAAATGTGACCTATTTCTTCTGACTAGAAGAAATCACCCATGACGGAGATGGTTTGGTTGCTCCTCTGCTGATAATAGATTATGGATATGCGAATAAGAACAAGAAATACAAAATAATATGATGATACAGACTTCAACTCTTAAAAATTAAATAATGTTGAATTTACTTGTAAGTTTCAAACTTTAATAGCAAAACAGTTTCTACTTTTGTTTTCCATTTCATTCATTGACGTTGCCTTCAGCCATTTTTTTTTTAATTGGATGGAAGCCACACTTTCTGTCTGAGAAGCACTTAGCATGGTAGCTTGAATAACATTCAGGTTAATGGTTACCTACTCTACTGTAATTTAAATAAGCAACTCTTTTGAAGTGTTACTTTTCATGGTTTTCATCGATAATATGATTTAGAAGAGACATGCATATTTGTGTTACAGATATTACTAAAAATTTATGTAGCCCTTTATACATTGCCAAGTTCTCTGCTATAATTTTGTTGTCATTTAGGATAATACAGAAATTGAGGCTGGTACAGAAGATAAAATTTCAAGCACGGCAAAACAACAACAAAAAGAGGTTCAGTTAGTTGAGATGGTAGGAAGACCCTGTTTACAAAAGATATACAACGCTGACATTATCCTCCTCTTAGTGGTTGTTTATAGTGTAAGTAAATAGCATGGATTCATATATTAACCATACCCTTAAGGGTTCACTTGTTTATTATACATTTTATGTGTAAGTAAGATTAAATGATGGGACTTTTTAGTCAATTTTTTTATATAGTATTTGCCACATAGATCAAAAAAAAGAAAAAAGGTCAGGATGCAGTTTTCTTCTTGTAAACTCAGTGGTCATGCCCCAATGACATTCCCAAACTATTGACTAATCTTCACTTTTCATCATCTGAAGGTAATCCCTATGCATTTAGACCATCTCTGTAAGAGATGACTTTAAAAACTGACTCATATTCGTCTTCCTACTAACCTTCACTATTATTCCCAAATTCCACTGTCTAACAAGAACAGACAGGAGTTAGGGAGAATAGATTTAATGTAGGCAAATGTTCCTAAAAAATATAGTTTTTCAAATGGTTATTGATCGGCTCTAGCTGTGGTGACTTCCCATTCATTGGTAGTCTTTAAATAGAGCCTAGATGTTTACTTCTTAGAGAGGTCCTTTTTACTCTTCGTTCAATGACTTTCACACCTCAGTTATATTAATGGCAACAGTCATTACACCTTGGGAAAGTTATTTCAATTTTCTGGGCTTCACTTTTTTTTATTGTCGTCATTTTTTTTCAATATAAATTTACATATTTAACTTTTTACATTCATTTTCCCAAAATTTTGGGTTCCAAATTTTCTCCCCATTTTTCCCCTCCCCCCATCCCAATACACTGATCATTCTAATTTCCCCATATCACCAATCTGCCCTCTCTTCTATCATCCCTCCCTTATCTTGTCCCCATCTTCTCTTTTGTCCTGTAGGGCCAGATAACTCTCTACTCCCCATTACCTGTATTTCTTATTTCCTAGTACCAAGAACAATACTCAACAATTGGTCCTAAAACTTTAAGTTCCAGTTTCTCCCCATCCCTCCCTCCCCACCCATTCCCTTTGGGAAGGCAGGCAATTCAATATAGGCCATATCTGTGTAGTTTTGCAAATGACTTCCATAAGACTCGTGTTGTGTAAGACTGACTATATTTCCCTCCATCTTATCCTGCCCCCCATTGTTTGTATTCTCTTTTGATCCTGTCCCTCCCCGAGTGTTGACTTCAAATTGCTCCCTCCTCCCACTGCCCTCCCTTCCATC
>JAQQSK010013786.1:0-11360 GCA_028658325.1 Potorous gilbertii
GGGGGAGAGGAGAAATAGGGAGAAAATTTGGAACCCAAAATTTTGTGAAAATGAATGTAAAAAAGATAAATAAATGAGACAAAAAACTTTAAAAATATCAAAAATTGTTTTTACATGCAATTACTGGAAAATAAAATATTATTTTGAACAGATTTTAAAGCTTCTCAACGAACAAAAACAATGCCACATTAAAAAAAATTCAAATGAGGGAAAAATCTTTAATTTAGATATTTTGTATAAAATCTCAATAAACAAAATATATAGAAAATTGACATAAATATGTAGTATTGTACCATATGCCTAAGTTAAATTAATTAGGTCAGGAATTCATATATCTTGTTGAAGGAAATAGGAAAGGTGTTGCAAAGATAGTTGCATAGTTGTTTCCCATTTGTTTTTGGTTACCTTAAAAGCAATCTTGGCCCAGTACAACAGAGGCCACCATTTAATGGGGGTTTAAGAGAGCAACAAGAATTTAGGGGAAACCTTCATTTAACTTCAAGGCAGATTAAGTTTAGTCGGGAGGATTCTAAGTGCTTAAAGACCCATCAAAGGCAACCCACTGTGAAAAGTTGTCAAGATTTTATAAATAGAAATCCCCATGGATTTTTAGCAGCACCTTGAAAAGGACAGGTTTGGGTTTTTTGTTTTTCGTTTTTTTGGTAGAATCAATGGAAAGAGAGAGTATCCTCTTCTAAAGTGAGATTACTACAATTCCACAAGGTTAAAGAAAACTTTCTTTAATTTCTTTTCAACTCTAAACAGCATAGAATGCAGGAGCCCTAAGGAAAGAAACATGTCTGAGGCCCAGAGGTGATTGATGAAGGAAAACTGGGACAGGACAGACACATTTCCCCAGCTTGGTTCTAGACACCAAGTCCCCACTGAATGTAGAACATGAACTTTCCTCCTTGTTGCATCTTTGTATTCAACAATAGAGAAGTCATCTACTATGATGGTCATCTGTATTCATGAAGATGTTTGTTTGCCTCTGATATTTAGCAGCTGTGGATACATCATTTACCTTTCAGTGTCTCATACAACCCCCAAGGCTGTATTAAATCCTTGGACATTCTGGGATTCTGGTATGATCTCTTCTTTTATTCCAACCAGAAATTGGATGTTGCCATAAAACTTCTTAGGGCTTTGATAGGTCAGTTTCGGTCTTATTTTGCACAGCGTTTCTTGGACGTCTCTAGCCATGTCATCAGAGGTAGAACATCTTTCTCCCACCCCAATCTTTCCAGCTCCTCTCTATGTATTACGTTGCCCTGTGAGAGATGAGATCATCTAGTATGCTTTTATTTTTATTGTCAGCGCTTAGCACAGTGACCATCACAGAGCAAGTATCTAATACATGTACTCTCTCTCTCCTTCTCTCTCTCTCTCTGTGTTCAAATGCTGAGACTCCCACTTTACAACCTGTGTGACATTGAGCAAGTGACTCTTATTAGTTATAGCATGTTGTGCAAGTCATTTGAACTCTCAGCTTCATTCCTAAAATTAAGGGGTTGGACTCACTGGCTTCTGAAACTCTCTTTTACCTTAAAATTTCTATGCAGGAAGATCCTTGATAGAGGATTGTCCTCCAGCTCATTCAACAAACTGATGATATTTTAGGCAGGTAAGTGGCACAGTAGATAGAACAATGTGTCAAGAAATACTTGATATTCCTTTTCCTATTGCACATGACCCAACCCAGACTACTTACCACTCCTTAACCCAACCCAGACCCCTTCACTTTTCCTTTTGTATATAACAACACCTCATCCTTATTAGTTTGAAGATTCCCTAAGACTCTCACATACTTCTATTGATATTATGATAAAATTTGCCAATTGACTGGAAAATCATTTGAGTGTGTGAATTCATGCTAGGCGACTCTGTCTTCTACCCTTTCATTTTCAGGATTTCCAGCAATTCCTAACCTTGTCACACAGGCAAATCATTTATCTTCTCTTAGCTTCAGTTTCTTCACCTATAAAATGAAGACATTGACCTCAATGACCTCTAGGGTCCCTTCCTGCTCTAAGTCTTTGATTCTATAATCTTATGAGCTCTAATACAAACACACACACATATGTATATGTATATATATTATATATAAAACCTACTAAGTTATAGATAGGTTGGGATATACATTCCCAACCAGCCAACAACGAAATATGTGGTGAATAAAATAATTTTGATAGACAAAATTTTGAGTGTTATAATTATTTTATCAATTGTTACTGGTAAGAGATTGATAAAAATAGCTCCTTATCCTCTCATTGGTCAAAGAGACTGCATGGATATTTCTTTAGGTTTTTATGCCATTGAATTAGAGGTTGACCATCACATAACAATGAAATCTAATTGGTTAGCATGATGGAGGAGGAGGTATATTAAAAGGAGGGGCTGAGAATGTCACCTTTGAATAGGAAATGTATCTCTGTACCATCAAAGGACCAAAGGAATATAAATTTTGATCACTGAAACTTTCCAAGAGGCTTGAGGGCTAGATTTTTTTTCTTAAGGACCATTCCTTAAAACTAAATCACTGTGGCTCCCATCAATTAGCCAACAATAGGTCTCAGCCCAAGCCCCACTTGCTCATTGCTTGTGCCCAGATTGATCAGAGTGAATAGTAAATAACATTATTTCTATGTTGGCCAGAAACCCTGAAGGTCTTCCCCTCCCAGATTGACTTTTCTTTTGACTAGGTAAAGGAAGTCATTCTCTGCCTCATTTCTTACCTAGCCTTCATAATTGAATGGGTATTGCCTCAGACAAAGTTAGACCTGGGAAAAACCTTAACTTAAAAAGGCCAGGGTCTCCCACTGCATCCAGGCCCATCTCCAGTTGCCTTGATCTATATCTTGCCTCTGGGCCCAGATGGCTCTGGAGGAGAAAGTGAGGTTGATGACTTTGCACAGTCCTGCCTCACTTAAATCCAATCCACTTGCATGTCATGGTATCACCTCCCTGATATTGTGGTCCTCTTTGAGAAGGAAGAACAAATAACAAGACTTTCTACACTAGATTTCTCATAGCTTTAGGAAATCAATTAAAGAATGTATACCCTAAGCATAACACAATAGCTTTCACTCAGGTGGGGTTTTGAACAAGAATGTGAGTCCAATGGCATTGTCCTACAGGCAAATGAATTTACAGTCAAGATTTAGGAAGGATAGGATGGCTCTTAATTTTCCCAAGATATTGGTTATTAATAACAATTTCTCTCAAATAGGAGTGAACCTAATACAATACCCTAAACCCCAGTGAGGCCCATAGAACATATGCTATTGATATATGATATTCAAATTATTTAGTATTTCTAATTTGATCTGTTGAGTGATGAAACTACCCAAATGTACATGTCTTCATTAGTTTAAAGGGGAAACAGGAATTCAGAAGAATTGAATTTGCATGTGACCCACATGGTTTTCATCTCTGAGGCTTAATTAGATTTAAGTGTGAACTAACAGGGAAAACACTAGAAGGAACTCAAGACATTGGTGGAGGGCCTACTGTGTAATGGTGGCTTAATTAGGAGAAATAAAGCACTTTCCTAGTAAGCAATCAGACATCCTGAGTCTAATGGGAGAGGAGCTAAGTGGAATGAATCAGTAATTCTTTTTGTTCGTTATTAGCTGACAGCCTGAAAGGTTTTGGGGAACTCTACATCTCTTTTCCTTTTTTTTTTTCTTTAATGTGTACTGGTCTTAAGTCAGTGTACAGGTAAAGCTCCTCCCCTCCACCAAGTACTGGCACCAATCTCATAAAACTCGCAGGGAGACTGTGAAGTCTTCATTCACATCTATGTTGGGAGCAGGGAGGAATTTAGGGGGCCATTCAATATGGTTGACAATTTAAGAAAAAGAACAAGTATTAAGGTGGAAGATACAAAAAGTTTTTTTTAAAGGATTCCATTAATTTACATGTAAAGCAATACTAGTACCTTCCCCTTCCCCCTCTCCCCATCTGGATTTGTTACTTAGCTCATTTTACAGAGCTAATTTCTCTGTAACAATACATTATACAATATTTGGAATGACTATTAAAAAAAGCCCAAAAAACAAATGTACAATCAGAGTCCTGAAGACGCACTGTAGAACTTTTGTGGATGTTTGCCTGCAACATACTTAGATTGCTCATCACCTTCACCATTTCAGTTTTTAAATCCTGAGTCAAGTGCCAAAAAAAAAACCAAAATAAAACAAACAAAAAAACACAAATAAAGTTATGCCATTCTCATCTCCTTTTTTGGGCAATTATTGTGTCACATCATTTTGCCAAAAATAAAACAATAAGAAAAACACAAATAGTCCATTTAGAAGCATTTGGTATGCGCAATGGAGGACCCAGATTCATCATACTCCTGCTTGCTGATCCACATCGGCTGGAAGGTGGAAAGAAACGCCAGGATGGAGCCTTCAATCCAGACAGAGTATTTGTGCTCCGGTGGGGCAATGAGCTTGATTTTCATTGTACTGGGAGCTAGGGCTGTCATCTCCTTCTGCACCCTGTCAGCCATGCCTGGGTACATGGTGGTACCACCAGACAATACGGTATTGGCATACAAATCCTTACGGATGTCAACATCACACTTCATGATTGAGTTGAAGGTAGTTTCGTGGATTCCATACTTAAGAAAGATGGCTGGAACAGAGCTTCTGGGCACCGGAACCTTTCATTGCCAACGGTGATAACCTGACCATCAGGGAGTTCATAGCTCTTTTCCAGAGAGGAGCTAGATGCAGCTGTAGTCATCTCCTGCTCAAAATCTTGGATGAAATAACACAACTTCTCCTTGATGTCACACACGATTTTCCTGACAGCTGTGGTAGTGAAACTGTACCCTCTCTTGGTCAGGATCTTCATGACATAGTCCAACACATCACAACCAGCCAGATCCAGACAGAGGGTGGCATGGGGAAGGGCATGGGCACAGTGTGGGTCACACCATCACATGAGTCCATCACAATACCAGCACTATGACCAGAGGCATACAGTGACAGCACAACCTTGATGGCAACGTACATGGCTGTGGTGTTCAAAGTCTCAAACATAATCTGAGTTATCTTTTCTCTGTTGGTTTTGGGGTTTAGGGGGGCTTCTGTGAGCAGAACAGGGTGCTCTTCAGCAGCTACATGGAGCTCATTGTAGAAAGTATGATGCCAGATCTTCTCCATGTCATCCCAGTTGGTGACAATACCATGTTTGATGGGGTACTTCAGGGTCAGAATACCTCTCTTGCTCTGGGTATCATCCCCTACATAGGTGTTTTTCTGGCCCATACCCACCATCACACCCTGATGTCTAGGGCGCCCAACAATGGAGGGGAAGACAGCCCAAGAGGCATTGTCTCCTGCAAAACCAGCTTTGCCCATTGCAGACCCATTGTCAACACGAGAGCAGCAGTATTATCATCCATGCTGAACTTTGAAGTGGCAAGTTTAAACCTTGAGAGAGAGAGAGAGGAGGTGGTGCTGAACCTGGAAGCAAGGGGAGGAGAGTGCATGCTGGGTGGAAGAACTCACAACTCTACATCTCTTTTCCAAAGCAAATTCTTATTCTCAATTTCTTTAGCAATTTTTATCTATAAGCCCATAACCACAACAACAACAACAGAAAAGTATACATTTGGATGAGCAGCTGGATGAGCCTGGATACGCTTCGATATCTTTGGAAATTTGCTCTGTTTTAAAACATTCAGCTATTTTGAAATAAAACATAGCACACCCTTTATGATGAGTATTTAGCTGTATAGAGAAGTACTGATATTTCCATGGTCTATCCCCCATGTCACCTGGTAATCCATAGAAAAGCAATACAATCATCCCTTGCAGAAGGACCTTCATGATCACTTAAACCTAAGTCCCTCATTTAGCAGTCATAGGATTTAAAGCTAGAAGGAAAGTGAGGGCTGATCAAACTCATCAGTGTCACAGACAAAAGAGGGTTAGGGAGAAGTTACTTGCATTACCCAAGGTGAAAAGTTAGAATGTGGTAGAGCACTTATGCAAATCCAGGTCAGCTGACTCCCAAAGTCAGTGCTCTTTCTCCAAAGCCATAGGAAATAAATCAAAAGTCGTTGTTCAATCCATGTGGTGCTGACTCAAGTTGAGAGGTTTAGCTGCATGGTGAAGGGACATAGCTCATTAGTGGCAGTTCTGGAATCAGAACACATGTGCTGATTTTCAGTCCAGTCCTTACTCCATTACCTCACTAGAATTCAAAGAATAAATAAACAGACCCAACAAATATTTATTAGGACTCTTGTATAAGGCAAGAGACAATGTGGTGGAGTGGGCAGATGTCTAGCCTTTCAGTTAGCAAAATCTGTGCTCCAATCCTAACTTGGACACATATTAGCTATATGACCATGGGCAAATCATTTAACTTGTTACAAAGAATGATAGAGGTAGAACAGAAAAAATAGCCCTTAGAGGTCCATTTTGTCCAGTCCTCTAATTTTACAGATGAGGAAACTGAGGTTCAATGAGTTTAGAGTAGGACTTTCTCATAGGTAGAAAGTCTATCTACCCATAAAATAAAAAACTAATATAAAAATAATAGCACATGACAAAAACATACAAACATCACAAGACAATATGTTAGGTATATGGTTTCTGTCCTCAAAGCATTTAAAATTGATTTGGAGAAAATAGTATTGTAATCAATACTGTAACATATGGTCTCTGCGTTATAAGTACTGAAGGAGGTGTTGGCCACTTAAGGTATTAGAGCTTAAAACTTTACTAAAACATTGAGGACACTCTGTATAAGGAAAAATCCACTACCCCTTAAGACAAACAGAAAGAGAGAGAGAAAGCGAGAGAGAGAGAGAGAGAGAGAGATAGGTAGACAGACAGACAAAAAGCTTAGTATGTGCTTGCTATATGCAAGACACTATGCCAAGTTTTGAGGGTAAAAATACAATAAAACAAGCCACTACCTACTTTTGAGAAGCTTATGTTACAAAAGGAGAAGATAAGACATAAAGGGGAGTCCAAAGTAGGGGAGCAGTTGCTGGTGAGAAAATGGGGGCAGTCCAGAGAGTATGTTAAACATTGCTTCCAAATGTTACACCATTTAAGGCCTCACCAATCAGGTCAGCAATCATCAGGATGTGGAGGGATCCCATTCCATTATTGAATATCTAATTATTAAGGGTAGTTAGATGGCCCTGTGGATAGAGTGCCATGGAGTTAGGAAGACTCATCCTTTATGAGTTCAAATCCACCCTCAGTGAAGTACTAGCTGTGTAACCCTGAGCAAATCACTTAACCTATTGCCTCAGTTTCCTCATTAGTAAAATGAGCTGGAGAAGGATGGCAGATCACTCTAGTATCATTGCCACGAATACCTCAATTGGAATCACAAAGAGTCCGACATAACTGAAAAATTACTGAAAGACAAGAAATTATTAGGAAGCTTTTCCCCCTACTCCTGACATCCTGTTTTAATTCTCTCTCTGAAACTTCCATGCATTTCTCTCATTTCTATTTCTCTGGATAAGATTTGGAAATTGTAGGTATGTTGAAAGGAATATGCCCCTTTCCAAGTGTTGGCCATCTTAGGTCAGTGACCTTGCTTTGCTGCTTTCAACATTTCAATGTTTGTTTTGTTTCACTATATAGCGATATTTCTGGTAATGCAGCAAGAACCTACCTTTCTCCTGTCTGCCTTAGCAACAGGAGAAAAGCATTACTGTCAATGTGTTTTAATAAAGAAAGATTACTGAATGGAATATAATCCAATAATTAAAACTAAATTATTTCCTAAAATAAAAGGAAACAGTATATTAGAAAAAGCATTGTGTCAGGAATATGGAAACCTGAGCTCTAGCACCCATTTTGTTATAAACCAGCTGTCTGACCTTGTATAAATTGCATAAGATCTCTTAGCCTCAGTTTTCTGATCTGTAAAATGAATATCATATCTCTAAAAGGAACCTTAAAAGATATCTGATCCAACCCTTTCTTTTAAAAAGAATAATTTTTATTAACATCTTTTGTTTCATTAATATACTTTGTTTTATATTTCCTCCTGTATTGCTCCCCTATATTCCCCCAGGAGGCCATTTAATATGACAAAAAATATTTTTTTAAGAAGAAAAAAATCAGAAAAACTGATATATACATTTTTCTTAAAAATCGAAGATATATACATTGATTCACATCTGTGAACCTCCCACCTTTACAGAAAAGGAGGAGGAGCAACGCTCTCACACCTCTTCTTTGGCACCATACTTGTTCTTTGTCATTTTGCCTCATTCCTTTAGATACTTTTATGACTCTTATCCTTTTCACATACATCAGTGTAGTCATTGAGGATATTATCTTCTTAGAACTGCTTCCTCTGGTCTGAATTTCTTTGCATAAGGCGTTCCATGTTTCTTGGTATTCATCATACTCTTCATTCCTTACAGCACAGTAATATTTCATTGCATCATGTACCACAATTTATTTAGCCATTTTCAAGCCAAGGGTCATCTATTCTGTTTCCAGTTCTTTGGTACCACAAAAACGAGCTTCTATAAACATATTCATGTATATTAAGTTTTGCTTCTTATCAATGACCCCATTCCTGGACTAGAAGAAGAATCTCTGGGTCAAAACATATGGGTAGTTTAGTTACATTATTTACATAAAGTTCAAATCTTCTTCCAAAATGCCAAACCATTCTTTTTAAAGGTAGAGAAACTGAGACCCAAGTGAAGCAACATCACTTATTCAAGGTCATAAAGATGCCAGTTCTTCCAAAGTTCTTTCCATTGTATCAGAACTAGACCAAATCTGAATTTATTTTGAGCTCTTACAGTCTATAATTCTAGGTTTTCTTAGTTTTCATGACTCTTGCTATATTTTAAATATATGTTAGTTGGCTAGGAGAATGACAGATGACCAAATAACATGAATTTGATTTCCATTTTAAATTGACTTTTACATTTGAGTAATTTATTATTTTCACTTTTGAAAATAGTCTTCTCTTTGGCAACCTTTGTTAATAAAAATCTGTGATTTTATCAGATGCAATTAATTCCCCTGCCAATGACAATTACAGCCTTTGCCTTAGTGTTATGTCCCTAGCACTTACCAGAAAGCATGGCATACAGTCAACCTCTAATAATTGTTTTTATTTTATTTTACTGAAAGCCTTTAAATTATTTCTTAGTCCCTTGCTAATAAATGGTAAAGAAAGGGTTTTTACTGAGGTCTTTTTAGTCAGAGCTTTCTGCAAGAGAAATTCCTTTAAAAGTATCCATACAAATTTTCCCTTAAAGGAGGAAGTTATTAACCTTAAGACTTTTATATATGACAGGGAATTTTATATATGTAAGTATGTATGTATATGTGCACGTATACCTACATAAATATATACATATAAAATATACCTGTATACACACATGTGTGTGCATGTACCTATATTATTATATAGCCTCACTATATATATAGTTATTAATCACATTAATTAAAATAATATTTATATAATGAGCTAAGATTTGCAATGCACTTTAGAACTATCACAACAAAGCTGGGAGGTAGGTGCTATAGTCATCTTTATTTTATAGATGAGGCAACTGAGGCAGACAGAGCTTAAGTGACATCCCAAGAGTCACATAACCAGTAATTGTCTGAGGTTGGATTTGAACTCAGTTCTTCCTGAATCCAGGTCCAGTGGGTTATCACCTAGCTACCTCTGTTAAATAAATAGTTACTGGTCAATATGAGATCAGGAGGAAAATAAAAGCCAAGTTACAATTGAGAATTCTCATCCCTGTGGCAAATAGAGTGAAAGAGATATTCTTTAAAAAAAAATTGAGCTATCCTAAAGGTGACAAGTCCTGGACCAGCACACAAGCAGTCTCTCCTGGTCAGGTACAACAGGCACTGGTACAATGATTAATGGAAGAAGAGGGACCTTGGACAGCTCTCCCTCGGGGTGATGTGAATCACCATGATCAGAGATCCTAAGTCTCTTATGTGATGGCAACTGACTGTCATTTGGCTCCAGCTAGGAGTAGTTGAACTGGTTGGGAAATGTAACATGAGGACAAAGACATAAAGGTGGTGGCTCCCAGACCCAGGAAGGGTGTGGTATGAGCCAGTCACTGGGCTTGGAGGCAGAAAGAACTAAACTGAAATTCAGCCTTAGTTACTTAATACCTGTGTGACCGTGGACAAGTCACAACCTTTGTCTACCTCAGTTTCCTGAACTGTAAAATGGGGATAATACTAGCACCAACCTCAGAGCCTGGAACATGGTGCTAAATAAATACTTCTTCCCTTCCCCCTTCCCATGGTTGTCCTCTACACCTTAAATGGCCCCATCACACTCAGCATCATATGTGCAAGGAGGAAGCCTTCCCTGTTGTGTCAATGCCTTATGGGAAATCCTGTCCAACTTTCCATTTCAGCCATAAGGCAAAGGCTTACACCTAGTGTTAGTTACAGCCCTGAATTGAAACAAGTACAATACAGTGCAACAAGCATCATCAAATAATTCCAAGCCCTGTGCTTGTTAAGCAATTCTCCTATATACTTGAGCTTCTAACTTGTGAAATTCAGCAGGTGCTGCCAAAATGAGTGCTTACCCATTCTTTACAATTCCACATACACAAATATCAAGCCTCCCCCCTTTCCCCCTACTTTTTATTTCAACAGGGAAAGGAGAAGGACAAGGAATAAGCAGTTATTAAGCTTTTACTGTGGGGCAGAGAGTGTACTAAGGAATTTACAAATATTGCATTTGATTCCTAGGACAGCCATTTCACAACTGAAGGAACTGAGGCAGTCAGTGATTAAATGACTTGCCCAGGGTCATACATAGGAACTGGATGTGAATTCACATCTCCCTGACTTCAGGCCCAGGGCTCTCTATAAAATTCTATATAATTACATCGTCAATATCATGGAAAATCAGTCACTCATTTTGCTTCTTCTAAGAAAAACAATAAAGGTAATCAGGCCAGACTGTCTATGATTCTAGTTCACAGAGTTTCCATGGTTTTTTTTCTTCTTAGACTTATATGGAAATGTCCTAATCAAGGGCCTTTCTTTCACCAATCAACTCATGACCTCTGCTAAAATGAAGAGGGAGTCATCTCCTTCAATTGTTCAATGACCATGACTTTGTCCTACAATACAACATTCTCCTGATTCAGTTCCTATATTGCAACAAGGAAATTTCACTAGAGGGGAAAAAAACAGAGCTACAAAAGATGTCACATGTGCCACAGCTTAGTAGACAAAAGATTAGTTTCTTTCTAAGGAGTTTTTTTAGGCTGCTCTGCAGTTATGCTGACCTACATCAGGAGCCCCTGACTTTTATTTCTGAATAGTTTCTGAGCTTGTCTTGCTGAAGGGATTCAT
>JAQQSK010013787.1:0-11360 GCA_028658325.1 Potorous gilbertii
GGCAGATTGGTGATAGGGGAAATTAGAATGCTCAGTGTACTGGGGTGGGGGAGGGGACAAATGGGGAGAAAATTTTGGAACCCAAAATCTTGTGAAAATGAATGTAAAAAGTTAAATAAATTTATTTAAAATTAAAAAAAAAACACACAAAAGCTGAATTCAAAGAAAATCTGAGTTTTCTGAACTTAGCTATTCACATGTTCTCTCCTTACTATCTCAAAACAGTACTAAGTGACTTCTCTTTCTGCTTTTGTCTTGTGAATTTTCTGGGTAGACAGACATAATTTGTAATCAGAAGGTCTGACTGAATCCTGATTCCAAAACTAAATAGCCACATACAAAATCTTGTGTCCCATGGACCAGCTAGGGGCAGTTGAGGGCTTGTGACAGCTAGATGGTGCAATGGATAGATCAATGGGCATGAAGTCAGGAAAACTCAATTTTCTTAGTTAAAACCTGACCCTAGACATTTACCAGCTCTGTCCCCCAGGGCAAGGTACTTGTTTGCCTCATTTTCCTCTTCCACAAAATGAGCTGGAGAAGGAAATGGCAAACCTCTCCAGCATCTTTGCCAAGAAAACTCAAAATGGGTTCAGGAAAAGTTGGACACCATTGAAATGAATTTTTAAAAATTGGGCTTTAGTTTCCTCATCTAAAAAGTGAGGGGGCTAGAGTAGATGACCTCCATGGCTTTTTACAAATCTAAATAATAGGATTCAATGTAGAACAGAAAATAGGGCAAAGTACAGGAAATGTGCCTTCTCAACTGGGAATATATATATATATAAAGAAACCAATATTGAATACAGTGTTAAAAGGAAGAAGGAAGAGCTCACACCTATGAATCATGGGGTTGCTTTACTGCAATACAATTCAATCCAACTAGCATTTATTAAGTGTTTAATATATGCAAAGCCCCATGTTAGATGCTAGAGATATAAGCACAAAGCAGACTACAGAAACAAGGTCTCTGGAGTTTATATTCTTCTATGGGAAAACAACATGCTACCAGACATATGTATCTATGTTCAATTGAGAAAAGGGCTGGGGGAATAACGATCCATTAGGAGAGCAAGGAAAGCACTGCCATAGTGAGTGGAAAGAAATAGATGGAAGCCAGAAGTATTGTACGAGCAGAATCTACAAGACTTGAAAACTGAGTGAACATTGCAAGTGAGAGAGAGAAAAAGAATAAAGAATGACAGTGTGGAGATATAGCGGATAGAACATTGAACCAAGAGGCAGAAAGTCCTAATTTCAATCCCACCTCCTTAGTTAAGTAACTATCTAAAGGTAGGTGTCTTGACTTCTCAAAGTCTTAGTTACCTAATCTTGAAAATGGGTTAATTATAGCACTAAACACATAGGACTGACAGAAGAATTGAATGAGATAATGCATTCAAAGGACTGCAAACCTTAAAAAGGGATAAAAAGGGAAAGTGTAAAGACAATTCTGTCTTAAATATAAAAAGGAAAGTTTCTTGATTACCTGAGTTTGGGCAAAGATACTGAGCTCAGTCTTATTCAGGTGGAAATGCTTCTGGGTGAAGATATCCAATAGGCAGTTGTTGATGTGCAACCTGAAAGTAGGGGAAAGATTAGGATAGTTATCAATCTATAAATCATCTTCAAAGAGCTATTTGAATACTTGGGAGATCATGGGATCAGAGAAAGAGAAGAAGGCAGAAGTGTATCCAGGTCTGAGTGCTAGAATATTCAAGATTGTCCAGTACAGCACAGACAGTGATCAAACAAAAGTGACTGAGAAGGAATGGTCAGACTTGTAGGGGAGCATAAAGCCAATGGGACACCCAGAGCAGCCCCTATGGATATGCACAGATATTTCCAGGGGAAATTTGCAAAATATAAACTTTCTTCCTCAAAGATAAAATCAACATATTTATTCAGATAACAGAAAGTCAGTAACCATGATAACAATGAAATCTGTCAAGGGAGCATGGCCATCCCCAAGCCTTCCCTCCATCATGCCTCCCCACAAACAAACTTCCTTAGGCAAAATCACTCCTCTCCCTCAGCTGCTCTGCTGAGATCTCTCAGCTCTCCTTCACTCTCTCTCATCTGCACCCTTCCTGTTTCACTCTTTCAGCAAACTCCTCTGATAGCAATCAAAATAGCATCTTTTGCTGTTTTTAATTTTTGTTTACACCAAGAAGTGCAATGCTTTTATTTGAATATGATTAAAGAAGTTCTTCCCTACACTTTGATGGGCCTGCTCATTGAAGGAAGCCTGATTAAGGGAGTTGTTTTGTAGGAGGGTCCTAAGTACTTTCTGCTTTTTCAATTGAGGCACTGGGTCAGAGGGTCACGCCCTCTGGCTCTGAAAAGTGTTTAAATACTCTGAGGGTGAGGTTTTACTTTGGGGCTTACTGACTGGAAATGTTTCTTTTGCCAGAGGAGACCCTGAGAAGCTGCTAAGGAGCTCCCCAGCTTTGAAAACCCAGAAGCTGGTACTTCCCTCTCTGGTAAAGATGCATGCCTGTTCATGGTCAGGCAGTTTGGAAGCACTGCTTGTTGATTTTGGATGTCTGAAATTTTAATTTTGATTTTCTCTGATGGCTGTACTTGATTGAGGTGATTGTTGACCCCATAGGGGTTGACTTTCCTTTTAGAGAAGTAGATCAATGAATCTGTAGTAGCAGACCCCCTGCTATGTATGTCTGTGTCTGGGGTGCTTACTGTTACAGCTTCTCCCATAGGTTTCATGTGACTCAAGCTGTAGGCTGGGGTCAAAGCTCAAAGCAGGTCCCATGTGTCTATTAAGGAGTAAGGAAGATCTTCACATTCTCTTAAAAGAGCCAGGATTGTTATGAATGTTGAAGGTATAGGGGGTATGCTTTATGGGCTGTTCAACAGTAACAAAAGCTGTACAGAGATTGAGGATTGAGAAAAACCTATCAGGTTTAACAATGAAGATTGTAGGCAACCTTGTAGAGTGTGATTTCCATGGAATACTGAGATCAGAAGCTAGGTATCAGAAGTTAGAAAAGTGGAAAGAAAGAGAGATAGGTATAATATAGACTGACCACTCCCTAATTCCCTCAGGAAGTTAACTATACAAAGGAGACTAGACAAAGCACCAAAATTTCTTCTATTATGCCATTATTCACTAGGTGCTAATTAGGCCATGTGTATCTAGTCCAGGATGGATATTAGGGGAAACTTTTTCTTCACTCACTCTCATCTTCACTGATACCATTTCTGTTAACATTTGGGTATGATCCAACCATTCATCTCTTTTTAATTCTTGAAGTAGCAAGGTGGTAAGGACTAATTCTGGATACAGGGAAGTAAAACCTAGCATCCTCTGCCACATTTACAGAGTGATTAAGAGGGTGAGTAAGTCACCTGTCATCAGGAGCAGATTATATATTTATCAAGTGGTGTCACCAACATGAGAGGAGACAGAAATAAGAAAATTTTGTTTGTATGGGAGAATTTATATTGATCATTCCCAATGGCTAGAGTATGTCTTACCTTGCTTTTAAATGTTATTGTCCTACAATGTCATAGAACACAACCTCTGCTTCTTTTCACTCCCATCACCCATTCTCAATTTTGTCATTAATACCTTTACTCATACTATTTCCCTCACCCACACCCCTCTCCTTCCTTTTCTCTACTATCAAAATAACACTGATGTTTCAAAGTCCAGGAAAAGTCTCATATTACCCAGTAGACTTCCTATGATTGGTGCAGTTCTTCCTATATTTTTACCTCCCCAATTAGACTGCAAATATTCTCTAGAATGAATATCACCCCATAGGATGGCATGCTTCCTGAAAGGCAGAATAGTACATAACCAGGTTCAGAGCCAAGTTCAAATCTCACATCAGACACATACAAGTTTAGTGATTCTGGACCAGTGACTTAACTCTTCAGTGGCCTAGAGTTCCCCAGAGCAATAAAAGCTAGGTACCATTATGGATAGAATACTGAGTGTGGAGTCAGAAAGACTGAGTTCAAATTCTGATTCAGATACTTACTAGCTGTGTTATCCTGGAAAAGTCATCTTAACCTCTGTCTCACCTCAGTTTTCACCACTTTAATATGGGCATGATATAGTACCTACCACTCAAGAATACTGTGAAGATCAAATATTTGTGAGAGTGTTTAGTGTGCCTGACACCTACTAGGTCTATATAAATGCTAGCTTTATTGATTATTACTATTAATTTTTTAAAAAACATTGTTTAAAGAAAAAATTCTCATAGAGTCTAGTGGACATCTGAGAATGCATCACTTTGATGACCTGATTCATTTTCACTGCCAGAACACACTACACCAGTGTAGTTAGAACCCTGCCCTCTCATGCATTCAAATCCTGAGTCATTTTCCCCATTCCTCTACAGGAATGTGGAGGTCTTTCTTTATTTCTTAGAATATCTCAAGTTAAAATGTGTGAAATACAAAGCATGCGCTCAAAAAGTCTGAGGTAGTTTAAAAATTGGGGGAATGGAGAGTTGCCTGAGTTTTGCAAGTAGCACACCTGTATCTAGAAAGTTCCTTACCTGATTCATCATTTATAATACTTGGTTTGTTTTATTTCCCAGTTTTCAGCCCTCACCTCACCTCACCTCTGCAATTTTTTTTTAAAATATCATTTGATTTTACTTCAACAAACATGCACCAACTGTGCACCATCTTCCATTGATCTGTTTATGCTCTATCCTTGATGCAACTACATCCTTTGTTCAGCATGTGTAACATCAGCCCAGAAATGGAAAGTGATGACCCACCCCTGAGATTACCTTCTGGTGACCAGTGATGCTGAGGATGAGGCTTCCAACCTTTGGCACTTGAAGATGTCAAGGAAAAGTCAAGAGAATTCAAGCTAGGAGCCATTACTCTCCAAAAGAATCATGAAAATGATTTCAACTTTACATATTACCTGAACTAATGTCATTTGCCTGCCCTACATTCCAAGTGTACACATGACTCTTTGGCCTGATGGGTTATGAACATATAGAATTGAGAAGCTCCTTTCATTCCTCTATCCCTCTGCACATGTGTCCAGTCAAGAATCCTAAAATCAGACAGAGCTCTCTGAAAGTAGAGGAAATGGCTTGAAAGTAGTCTCAGCCACTTCTGCTCTTCTTCCCCATATACTATAATTAGTCTCTATTTGGTGTCCCCAACAATCATTGGCCTTCTATCAAATACCTCACAGACTAGATATCTGGGCAAAAAGATGATCTTAGATTAGATTCTATCAAGTTGCTGCGATGTCTTGAGTAACCAAGGACATGCAGGCTTCCCCTATTTGAAAGTCCAGATACAAAACCTTTCCTGGCTAGATATATTTATAGGGTCCCTTTGGGGAAGTTTCAGAGGAGCAAAAGCCCAGTTGCTGATGTCAAATCAGTCTCTTCTTTGGGGACATAGCTTTACCTGAGTGCCTAAGGAAAAAAATTTTATCTAAAATAAACAGCATTTAAAAATAAAATAATAGCTACCATTGTATAGTACTTGCAACATAGTTGGTGCAGTGGATAGAGTACAGGCTCTGGAATGAGGAAAATATCTTCCTGAGTTCAAATCCTGCCTCAACTATTTACTAGCTATGTGATTCCTAAGCAAGTCACTTAGACTTGGATAGGCCAGTTTCCTCATCTATCCAATGACATGGAGAGGGAAATGGCAAAGATTCCAAATGGGGTCTCAAAGAGTTGGACACAACTGAAATGACTGAGCAACATTGATGCTTACTATATGCCAGGGACTTGACAATATTATTTAATTTGCTCCTTACAACAACCCTGGGAGGGAGGTTCTATATTAAAGATGAGAAAATGAAACAAAAGAAAGTGAAGTGGTCACATATCTAATTAGTATCTGAGGCTAGATTTGAACTCAGGTCTTCCTGACTCTAGGTCCAGTGCTCTGTTCATTGAATGGCTTACTGAACTTAAAATTAGAGGAGAATTGTAACAAATATCTTATTTTCTTCTTCATCCAATGAACCACTGAGATGATAACTCACAATCTATAGAACTGAGTTGCACTTCATGAATGCTGGTTAACTTCCATTTCATTGAATGCTCATTCAAAATCAGAAAAAGCTGGAGTGTAGTGGGTCTGGCCACTGGTCTCAAATAACACATTTCTTTGAGAGTGCCAGTCAGGGCAGGATGGGGAGGCTTTCTTCTATAGAGTATATACACAAGAATAGAGGTATTAAAAAGTTCTTTGGAGAGGTATTAAAAAGTTGGGACACTCTAGTGATTTGAAGAGAAATCTGTTTCATTCCACTTTTAAAACTATTTGACCCATTAATACCAAGCCATTTCTATGCTTTCAGATAACAATGTTAGTTCTTTCTCCCCCTCCCCTTTACCCTCTTTCTCCTCATTAAATGTGAAGGAAAATAAGGAAGGTTTCTAATTTTTAAAGATACAGAGTTTGTCCGAAGAGACCTTACCTATAAGGACAGAATCTGGATCTGCTTGATTTCATTGGAATGGTGAACTCCCAGTTAAGGAAGTTCCTTCTACCAATTGTAGCATTAAAGGAATATGAAGAACTTCCCTGCCCCTTAATAGGCACATGTGACCTGCTCTGAGCTTTGGTCCAGTCCACAGCTTGAGTCACATGAAGCCCATGGTGGGAGGAGCTTGCTGAATAGGCGGAGCAGGAAGGGTGTAGGAGGAAAGGAAAGTGAGGTGGAGCTGAAAGGGAGGCAGCAAGAACAGCAGAGCAGCTAGCCTGGCTGAGAGAGGGACATTTTGCCTAAGGGAGCTTGTTTGTGGGGAGGCCTAATGGAGGGAAGACTTGGAAATGGCAGTCCTCCCTCTATTGGTAATGGGTACAAAATTCGTTATTACAATGAAGGAACTGTCTTTCTGATATCTGAATAAATATTTTGATTTCGTCTTTGAGGAAGAGAGTTTATATTTTGCAAATTTACCCTGGAAATATGTCTGCATATCCATAGTGGCTGCTGTATGTATTGCACTGGAGTTAAAGGTCAATACCTTCTCTGTAACTAGGCTCTTAGAGAAGTGGTATCAGACTCAAATAGAAATCACTCAGCATGACACATGGTGACTTAGAAAACAACAAATTAACATTATCTACATTGTGTTGTATTTTTATTTGTTTTGTTAAACTTTTCCCAATTACATTTTCACCAGATTTCAACTTCACTGGAGAGTTTTGCAGGTCTTTTACAAGCTGCTTGTCTGGTACTTTGACACCTTATACCTGATTCTATCTATACTTACTTATCATATCATTTACTATTTTTTTAAAAGAGGATATAAATCAGAAGCTAGGATATAAAGTAGACACTAATACACCCCCAAAGGATTTATGAGAGTATTTCTTCCTCAGACATTTACTGGCTACATGACCCTAGACAATTTATTTAACTTCTCTCAGCCTCAACTTACTGATTTCTAAAACTGAGAGTATAATAGAGCCAACTTCATAGAGTTGTATCCAATACATATATGCATGTGTAACCTATATACATGTAATTAGGAAGACCTATATACATACATGTATATATATGTATATATATATATATATATATCACTTTGTAAACCTTAAAGTGATAGATACATGTTCACAAATATTATTTTGACTTTAAAGTGAAATATTCTCATGTGTTCTAGTTCTGCTAGATTCAATATCATAGAAGTGATGTTCAGATTCATTTGAAGTCAAATATGTTTAATAAAGTGAGACATATAAGCACAATGGGATTTCAAGATGGTGGTCTTATCCCTTACACCGCAAGCAGAATGTGGGAGTAGTGGGTTTAATTCTTTAACCCTTAGTGGTTGCAAGTCTTAAACCACAGAAGGCAAGGATCAAGGGAAGTAGGAGGGTGGATTGTAACACTATGAACTATACATCAGACTGAACAAGAGAGATGGATTGGGAAAACCAGGAGAATTAGAGTTAGAGCTTTTGGTGAGGAGGAATTGAGTTAGGAGTAGTAAATAAGATAAAGGAAAGAGACAGAAGAACATCAGATTATGAACATAACATCAAAACTATAGAGGTATAAAAGTTATCAATAATAGTAATATTTTAAAAAGTAATTCCATAATCCCCAAGCTTTTCTGTACATTACTAAAAAAAACAAACAAAAACAACTAGCAAGAAGAAATATTTTTAAAAATTCCATTCAAAATTTCTGTCAAATATGTAAAATATCTAGATGTTGATCGATCAAGGCATATTCAGGACATATGTATTAATATTTTAATATTCATGAATATATAGCAATTAATGTAAAAAGCCTCAGTAAAATGTAACATTCACCTATGTTAAAATCACTTTGAAAGTATAGGAATAATGAGGGCTTTCTTTAATAAGGTAAAAATTGTTTATCTTGAATAAAGAAAAAGTCATAACAGAAAAACAAGAAAATAGTGGTTTCCAGTCTTTATGTAGCAATTAATGCACTTTAAAATGTTTTGAAGAAAAGAAATAGATCTCTCCATTTTTTTAAATTTATTTTTGAAAGGAGATAAGACACACACACGCGCACGCGCGCGCGCACGCACACACACACACACACACACACACACACACACACACACACTGCAACTCAAAGAATTTCTTGTAACTCTCTCCCCAGAGAACAGACAAAATGACCTCTTAGGATCAGTAGGATCAGAAAGGTGAAAGGGGAGATTTGTTCAAAATGCATGAAAAGATGCATTATCATTTGTTAGGGTTGGAGGATGTATCCTATTCTAGAGGAGGGAAAAGGCAATATTCACATTATTACCTATAATGGTTTTCTATAAAGTCCTACAGACAACTGTTTCTCAGCTAGTGAGTCACAGTTGCCATATCCACATTGATTCTCTTCAGGTCTATTCTTAGTTATGACACTCATGTGTACAAAACTTTTAGTGGCTGCTTAACGACTCTTGAAATAGTTAAGGTTAAATTTAACAGTAAAGTATGTTTGTTAAGGGGAAGGAGCATTTGGTTTTGCTTTTGCTACCCCAGTGCTTAGCATCATGCCTGATCCTTATGAATGCTTGGTGAAAGAATCAATGAGGTTTTAGGTGACTTACTCACTGTTACCCAATCAATACATGTCAGAGGCAGGACCTAACTGTGGCTTCCTGACACCCAAGTGATCTTTCTATGCGGGTGTGCCATACCAACTCTAGAAATTGTATACTCCTTTAACAATTTTTGTTTTGTCATATTTTCTCATGAAATCTTTCCATAACTCAAACAGGAAGTGACTAACAACACTAAAAGAGAGGAGGGGAAGTTCCTTGAGAGTCTCAGATAATGTCTGAAGCAAAGAATCCCTTTCCAAGGATATTTTGGAATCTTTGAGGGACTTTCAAGACCACAAGATACAACTACCTCAGTTGGCAATTGCCACTATTAAGTCTTTAAAATCTTATTGGACCTTACCAATCAGACAGTAGAGAAACCCATTGCTGTCTTGTTGTGTATCTTAGACTGTAAGTTCTAAGAGACAGAGCATCTATCATCACAATTCTCTGTATATACCATTAAACATTGTACCACACGGAGATCAACACCTGATAAATTCTACTCAAAGGAGGTGAGGGTCATTATGGAGAACAGTAATGCTGAGGAATTTTTCCACTCAGGTAGGAATGAGTCCATCTGTCCAACAGTCCAACATCTCCTACTTCCAAGTTACTAAATTCATACTTTTACAGTTCCCAGGCATCCACAGCAGTGGAACTGGCACTTTTTGCCCCTGGCATTTCTCTACCTTTTAGCACCAAGTGTTAATCTTCCATCCTGCTAACCACGTGACAAGATACTTCTCTCCATCAACCTTTGTGTGAGTCCCTGGGCATCCTCTCTGTTAGGACATGGGCCAAGCTACCACAATCATGCCCAAGATCCTGTCCATCCTTCTGCTTTGATACCAAGGCCATCAGTCTCTCTTATTGCTTTGTTCAGATGTTTGCCATCCACTGCTTAGTGGGCATGGAGTCAGGCATCTTCATCTGTATGACTATTGACAGACATAGCTATTTGCTGTCCTCTAAGCTAACTTCCATTGTCACAATCACTTTTGTCTTAAGAGTCTCTCCTTTGCAGTGCTCAAGAATGTCCTATTGGCCTTGTTAGCATCTGTATTGGCTGCTCAGTGGGATTATTGCTTCAAAAATGATATTGAACACTATTTTTGCTCCAACTTGGCAGTCACCTGTTTGGACTGTGACAACAAGGGACCCATCCGCATTATCACCTGGTTCTATCCTGGATGACAATGAGCTTCTTTTCAATATTCCCAGATTCTTCACTTTGTGCTGAGGTTGCATTCTGCAGAAGCTGCATCCAAAGACTTGAGAATCTGTAGCTCCCACCTCATCCTCCTCCTCTTTTTCTACATAGTTATTGTCATGCTTTCTGTAACTCACCTGGAAGAGAGAAAATTTCCCCTAATCCCTATGCTCCACATGGTGTTCCATGATGCCGTCTCCCCTGCCCTCAACCCTATGGTTGATTAAACCATATATTATATATAATATTAATTATATATTATATTAATTATATATAATATTAATATCAAATTAATAAATTCATTACATTAAAATATATATCATTAATATTAAATATAACATTAAAAATTAATATAAATTTAAATTATATATAATATATAAAATATATTATAACAGCTGAGTGAACCCTATATTCTCGCTCAGATACATTGTAATCCTTCTTCCCAGGCCCTCAGAGTGCTCAATGGATTTCATTCATTCACATTAGTTTGCTCAGGGGCCCATTTCCAGCACTTGATTGAAGCCCACCTTGGGATGATGGGTCCTTGTTCTTCCCTGCTCGCAGGTGAATGAGTATACTGAAATGGACTTTTCTAGGAAGCTACTTTATGAGTTTGGTAGTTCTTGATGTTCAATGAACATTATAGCACCTACCTTGAAGGATGGTGCTGTCATGCTCCATGCTTGCTTGAAGATCAGATGAGAAAAGACATCAATGTCCCAGGTCTCCCACAAAAATGGGAACTGTATCTTTTAGGAAACCATACCAGAATCTCCCCTAGAAATATTAGAAACAAATAGCAAAATATAGTTCTAGAAAACCTACAGCATATCAATATAAATGCCATACTCATCAACAAACATCCAAGTCAAATATCCCAATGATGGCATCAAATAAGTTAGCAAGCACACGAGAAAGAAAGAAATCACAGTCCCAGGACAATCAATCATAATAGTATGGCATTCTTTAGCAGAAACTATGACTACAGCACCACTCTTCTCCCTGGGCTCATTTCCACAACACCCACACTCATAGAATGAATCACTCAATTTTTCCCCTTATTGTTCTGTGGATAACCCTGGGATTTCTATTTCTGA
>JAQQSK010013788.1:0-11360 GCA_028658325.1 Potorous gilbertii
ATCCTTTTTGAGCTCTTCCATGGTCTGAGCCCATTGGATATCTATTTCAGATGTTTGGGATACAGAGGCCTTGACTCCTATGGCTTTCCCTGATGATAAGCATTGTTCTTCCTCTTCAGAAAGCAACCTTCTATGGTCTTATTTTTTTCCCTTTTCTGGGCATTTTCCCAGCCAGTTACTTGACTTCTGAGAGTCCTCTCCACCCCTGGCCTAGGTCTGTCCAGCGAGTGCCTGGGGTCTGAAATTCAAATGCATCTCCCCAGCCTCAGGGCTTTCAGCAGCAGGCCTGGCTGCTATTCAATGTGGGCTTAAGTTCTGGTGCTCAGGTGGGGGCAGGGCTGCCTACCAGGCTGAGTTCTCTCAGGGGGTTTATGCAGAGACTTTTCCTAATGGACCTGAGGTCCTGCTGAGCTCCTGCCTTCTCTGGGAGCCTCTGGCCGCCCGCTGTCTCTGCTGCTGCCTCCCAAGGGGGCCTGAGTTATGGAGACATTCCAATCCCCTCTTAGCCAGTCCAGACATCTCTCCCACTGACCTGTGCATCTGTGGGTGGAGGGACCTTCACGCCTGCTGGAGATTCCGTCCCTGAAGCCTGTTTGGATATGCTCCTCTTGGGGCCATGCAGCCAAGGCAGGACTGGGCTCTGCTCCCGTCTGGTACATGACAGACCTTTGGAGTTGGTTTTTCAGGGCTCTCTGGAACAGAAATCTCCTTCACTCCATTGCTGTGAGGCTTCCACTGTTCCAGAATTTGTTGGGAGTTCTTTTTATAGGAAATCCATGGGCTGTGGGTTAGGAGCTAGCATATGTGAGTCTTTCTACTCCGCCATCTTGGCTCTTCCCCCCCCCCCCATTTTCCAATTCTCTTTTGACCCTGTCCCTCTTCAGTGTTTACCTCTAATTACCCCCTCCTCCTATTTGTCCTCCCTTTTATCGTCACCCCACCCCCACTTCTCCCCTATTTTCCTGTAGTGTAAGATGGATTTACCTAGGAAATTAAATGTGCACGTTATTCTCTCCTTAAGCCAAATGTGATGAGAGTAAGGTTTTCTTTTCACTCTCACCTCCCCCCATTTCTTTTTACTGAAAAATCTTTTTCTTGCTTCTTTTATGTGTGACATAATTTGCCCCATTCCATTTTTCCCTTTCTCCTTCTAATATATTCCTCTCTCATCTCTTAATTTAGTTTTTAAAAATATCATCCCTTTCTATTCAACTCACCCTGTGCCCTCTGCCTATATGGATATAATCCCTCCAACTACCCAAATAGTGAGAAAAGTCTCAAGAGTCACAAATATTATCTTTCCATGTAGGAATGTAAATATTTCAAATTTAGTAAGTCCCTTAAGATTTCTCTTTGCTGTTTACCTTTTCATACTTCTCTTGATTCTTGTATCTGAAAGTCAGATTTTCTATTCAGCTCTGTTTTTTTTCTTCAAGAATGCTTAAAAGTACTCTATTTCATTGAATGATCATTTTTCCCCTTAATTATTATAGTCAGTTTTGTTGAGTAGGCGATTCATGGTTTTAATCCTAGTTCCTTTGTCTTCTGGAATATCATATTCCAAGTCCTGTAATCCTTTAATGTAGAAGCTGCTAGATCTTGTTTTATCATGATTGTATTTCCACAATACTCAAATTGTTTCTTTCTAGCTGCTTGCAATATTTTCTCCTTGACCTGGGAGCTCTGAAATTTGTCTACAATATTCCTAGGAGTTTTCCTTTTAGGATCTCTTTCAGGAGGTGATTGATGGATTATTTTAATATTTATTTTGCCCTCTGGTTCTAGGGTATCAGGGCAGTTTTGTTTGATAATTCCTTGGAAAATAATGTCCAGGCTCTTATTTTGATCATGGCTTTCAGGTAGTCCCATAATTTTTAAATTGTCTCTCCTGGTTCTATCTTCCTGTACAGTTGTTTTTCCAATGAGATATTTCATATTGCTTTTTTCATTCCTTTAGTTTTGTTTTATAATTTCTTGATATTTTCATAAAGTCATTAGGTTCCATCTGCTGCATTCTAACCTTTAAGAATTATTTTCTTCAGTGAGCTTTTGGACCTCCTTTTCCATTTGGCCACTTCTGCTTTTTAAGACATTTTTCTCTTTATTGACTTTTTGGACCTCTTTTGTCAATTGAGTTGACCTATTTTTAAAGGTGTCATTTTCTTCAGCATTTTTTGGGTCTCCTTTACCAAGGAGTTGACTCAGTTTTCACAGTTTTCTTGCATCACTCTCATTTCTTTTCCCAATTTTTGGTCTACTTCTCTTACTTGATTTTTAAAATATTTTTTGAGCTCTTCCATGGCCTGAGACCAATTCATATTTTTCTTAGAGACTTTGGATGGAGGAGCTTTGACTTTGCTGTCTTCTGTTTCTATGTTTCAGTGTTCCTTGTGATCAAAGTAAGATTCTATAATCTGATTCTTTTTCTGGTTTTTGCATATTTCCCCAGGCATTTACTTGACTTTTGAGCTCTGTGTAAAGCAGAGATCTACTTCCAGTGAAGGTAGGGGATATACTGTCAGTTATTGGATTCCTCCACAATCTGTGGACCTAGAGCTCCAGAACCAGTAGCACTTGTTGCTCCTGCTGTTGCTGTGACAACTGGGAGTTCCTTCACCCCCTTCTACCTTCTTTTGCCCTGGTGCTAGGGCCAGACCATTCCACTCTCCCACACTTGTCCCACAGGCTTTTTCCACTCACCTTCCAATTTATCCTCAGGGTTTTGTGGTCCTAAAGTCAGGAAACTTACAGGTGTGAGAGATTCAGTCACCCTGAGGCCTATTCAGGTCTGATCCGTATGGCCCTAGCTGGACTGTGCCCTGCCCCAGCATGGTCTGATAGACACTTCCCAGCAACCTTCCAGGCCATCTTGGGCTGGAGATTTGCTCATTCCATCATTCTGTGGGTTCTGTACCTTCAGAATTTGTTTAGACTCATTTTTTACAAGTATTTGGCTGGTCTTGGGGGCAGGGCTCTAGAAAGTGCTTGCTGTTTCTCTGACATCCTGGCTCTACCCATTTGATTTTTTTCTACTTCTGCTTTCTCTTCTTGTTCTAATACTTCAGGACAATTTTATTTACTTCTTTTATTACTGAATCAACATGGAAAAAAGCAGAGGTTGGTGGTTGGAGAGTTAAGGAGGAGTATGATACCAGAGAGGAAATTGTCACAAGCAAAAACACTTCTTGAACCTGGGGGAGAAGCTTAAAAGGAGGAAAAATAATTAATATCTAAGGGAGTGCCTAACATTACCTCTTAGATGATTACAGAGTGGCAAAGGAATATTATTATACTATAGAAATGATGAAATGTAATTTGAGAATATTAGGTCGCATTAACAGAGAGTGAAATGAATACAACAAGGAAAATAATTAGCACAAGGACCTCAAGAGATTAAAGGAAAACTGCTAGACTTAGAAACTGATTAAAAGCAGTGACCAACCATTTTTCTGGAGGTATCTATATGACAAGGATTGATACCCTTCTACTGATAGAAAGATAATGGATACAAATTGCTGACATTCATTTTTTAACATTTTTTCTTGACTATGCTTATTTGTAATAAGGGACTGATTTAGCAATGGTAACACCAAAAGTAAAGGACCATCACAGTACTTTTTAAAATGAGCAGCAGAGAAAAAAAAGGAAGTTCAGAAGAAGCAAACAAAGGAGTTTTGAGATACAGCACAGAATTCAGTAATCAAAAAAAAAAAGAAAAAGAAGACAGCATGAAATTAGACTTCATGAATTCATGCAGAATCACGTTTTTGTGTAATGCTGTATATGGAAATGCTCCCTCCCTCCCTCCCTCCCTCCCTCTCTCTCTCTCTCTCTCTCTCTCTCTCTCTCTCTCTCTCTCTTTCTGTCTCTCCTCTGTTTAGGGGCAAAAAATGTCAAACCTAGAACCAACGGATGGAAGGCCCAGATCTTCCAATTAATAGCTATTTAATTTTGAATAAGTTATATCCCTGTGCTTGGCTTCAATTTCCTGGCTGTAAGTGGGGACATTAGGCTACAAGATCCGTAAGGTATCTTCTAACTTTAAGATCTTATGAAAATGACTTGCCTTAGTTACATAGCCAATTACATGGCCAAGTCAGGACTGAAATATCAAGATTCCTTCCACTTAGGGACCTCCACACTGATTCAGAGGAGCAATAAAAGAATTAAAATAAGAAATAACAATAAAGGTCAGTATGGGAATTAGAGTTCTCAAAACAGAGCTTTAAAAGAGAGAACTTATAATCTCTCTAAAACAGCTCAAAATATGTGAGCTAAAGCTGTGTAACTTACAAAAGTGTAAGTGAAAGGAAAATTGATTAAACAAAATTTAAAAAAATCATGTAACAAGATTGAAAGGATGAAGAAGCTTTACAAACACCAAAGAAAACAAATTCAGAAACAATTTCCAAAAAAATGGTTACTTGAGAATCCATCTTCCAGAAAAACAAGATGAAGGAAACTCTGAAAATCATGCTTGAAAATATCATATGACAGAACTGTTCTGAAATATTATAAGCAGGTGTAAGTTCTGTATCTGCTGCTCCAAAATTCTGAGTTGTTTTATTTTTGGAATAACATTTTATTTTTCCTCCAGTTATATGTCAAAAAAATTTAGGATTCATTCATACAAAATTGTGATTTGCAAATTTTTCCCTTGCCCCTGTTTTCTGAAAATGATAGGTAGTTTGATATAGTTTATGTATGTGCTATCATGTAGAATATTTCCATATTAGTTACAATTTGGACAGAAGTAGCAGATCAAAAGGAAAAAAACCCCACAAAAATAAAGTAAATGTCTGCATCTAGAGGCTATCAATTCTTTATCTTGTGGATAGCTTTTATTTTTTCTAAGAGGAGCATTTCTAGCCATACTTTTCTTTTTTTTTACTTCAGCTGAGGCATAATAGATTCTACTCCAACCCCATACTTTACTCTGTGTGTGCCTCTCTCTGCTTAAAGTATGATTCTTATAAACAACATCTTGTGGGGTTTTTGGTTTTTCATCCATTCTGCTATCTGTTACTGTTGTGTGCGAGAGTCCATCCCATTCACATTGTAGTTATGTAGTAATACTATCTGTATTTCCTTCCATTATATTCTTCCTCATGTCTGTCTTCTCTCCTTTCATCCTTTTTCTTCTCACCGATGTTTTGCTCCTGTCTACCATCTACACTGAACTTCTCTTTTTTTCTGTCAGTCCCCACCTTTCCTTTACTTGATCTCCTCCTGTCCTACTTTCCTGTTGGGTAAGACAGATTTCTATATTCAACTGATTGTGCATATGACTCCCTCTTTGAATCAATTGTAAAGAGAGTAAGGTTCAAGTGATGCTCATTGCCCACCCTCCCATCTTCCCCTCAACTTAATGGATGTTTCATACCTCTTTATGTGAAATAATTTATGCCATTTTACCTCTCTTTTCCTTCTGCACCCAATATTTTCCTCTTTCTCATCTCGTAATTTTTTGTCATTCCCTTAAATTCACCATATACCTTCCGTGTGTATGTATTCTTTTTGTCTGTACTCTTCATGATACAATTTTTAAGAATTACAAGTATAATCTTCTCATTTATGGATATAAATAGTTTAGCTGTAAAATCCCTTACGTTTTCTTTTTCTTCCTTTTTATCTGTTTATGATTCTCTTGGATCTTTATTGGAGGTCAAATTTTTTACTTTATTCTATTCTTGTCATTACAAAAGCTTGAAATCCTTCTTTTTCATTGAATGACCATTTTTTTCCCTTGATGTATTTATTATGTTTAATTTTGCCAGGTAAATGATTCTTGGTTGTAGTCTTAGCTCTTTTGACTTCCAGAATATGGTTTCGTGACCTCTAATCCTTTAATGCTGCAATTGCCAAGTCATGTGGGATCCTGATTGTGACTCTCCGATATTTGAATTGTTCTTTTCTGGTCATTTATTTTTTCCTTGACCTGAGAATTTTGAAATTTGGCTATAATGTCCTTTGGAGTTTTTATTTTGGGATCTCTTTCTGAGGTGATTGTTGAATTCTTTCAATGGCTATGTTGCCCTCTGATTCCAGCACACTAGTGCAGTTTTCCTTGATAATTTTCTGAAAGATGTTGTCCAGGTCCTTTTTTTGATTATGGCTTTCAGTCAGTCCAATGATTTGGATGTTTTTTCTGCTGGATCTATTTCTTAGGTCAGTTGTTTTTCCCATGAGGTATTTTATATTATTTTCCATTTTGTTTCACTCTTTTGAATTTGTTTAATTGATTCTTGATGTCTTATAGATTCATTAGCCTCCACTTGCCCAATGATCACTTTTAAGCTGTTGTTTTTCTCAGAGCTTTTGTACTTTATTTTCCATTTGACCAATTGTACTCTTTAAGGAAGTTTTTTTGTCAGTGGATTTTATTTCTCCTTTTCCATTTGGCCAATTCTAATTTTTAAGTAGTTTTCAACCTGTTGACTCATTCTTCATAGTTCTCTTGCATCTATCTCATTTCTTTTCTCATTTTTATCTTCCTCTCTTCTATGACTTTTAAGATCCTTTTTGAGATTTTTCACATGTTGTTTCTGGGCTGGAGACCACTTCCTATTTATCCTTGGGGGCTTTGTCCATAGGTATTTTGACATTGTTGTCCTCTTCTGAGTTGGTGTCTTGGTCTTCCCTATCACCTTAATAACTTTCTATGATCAGATTTCTATTTTGCCCATCTTTCTTTGGGGGTGTGTGTGCTTTATCTTTTCTTTTCAGTTTGAACTCTGTAACCAGGGAGGAAGGAACACTGCCTCAGGCTTGTTGTGTTAGTGACTGCAAGCCCTGCTTGCTTAACAAATATTGTGTTGATGCTGCCCCAAGGCCCACAGGGGCCCCTGTCTGGTGCTATGCTGAGGGTGTAGGGTTTGGGGTGGCTGGTGCTGTTGTAGGCTATAGAGGTTTGGTAGCTTTTCTGTTGTTGAGCTGCAGTCCCAGTGGTAGTGTCTAGTGTGTACTGAGTTTTAGTGGGGTGTTTCTGCATTTCCTAGAGGCTATGTTGAAGCATGTGGAGTTCTGGCCTATTTTCTTCACCTTTGGGACGGTTCCTGTTTGCCTGCACCCGTGCTGAAGCACATGGAGATCTGGCCACTGGAGGATTCCTGTTTGCCTAGCATGTGGTAGTTCTTGCAGCTGGAGTCTGTGGGTTGCCCTGGCTATGCTAAGACACATGAGGGTCCTGGTGTTGCTTGTTCCACCACAATGCTGTGAAGATCTTCTGCTGATTTGCTGAGGTGGAGCTTGCTGCTGGTTTGCTAGGATGGTTTCTGTCCTGGAATGTACTCCCCCTTTACCCAAGTGAGACAGACCTTTCTTGCTGATCTTCCAAGTTTCATAGTCTAAGAGATTGTTTTACTTTATCTTTTTTTTCTGGTTCTGTTGTTCCAGGATTTGTTTTGGCCTATTTCATGGTTATTTGGAGATGAATATGGGAGAGTTATAGTTATTTATCCTAAGTTATATAGGAGATTCTCCTTTATTTGTTCTAAATATTCTATTCTTTCATTGTTCTAATTGAGCTTATCTTTGTATTCCCAGACCTTGAGACTGATCACTTAATAAAGGCTTATTGACTGACAACTCAAAATGTATTTAATGTTAACATGTGGGTTATGCCAACAGAATAAAACATCAGAATAAAACCATGAAATTAATCTATTGATTCTATGCTGTACCAAACTACCTTTTAGAGATATATCAAATAATAAATAGCACACCTCATTGTGGGGAAACAGAAAGTCAAGAATATCAAGGGAAACAATGAAAAAAAGAAAAGAAATTCACTTTTGTTATCAGTGTTCATTCTTTTCTGACTTTTTATTAACTTGCGTACTATCATTTCCATGGGATTTTCCAGGCAAAACCACTACACTGTCTTGTCATTTCTTTCTCCATTGGATTAAGGAAAACAGAGATGAAATCATTTGCCCCAGGTAATATAGTTAGTAAGTATAGTTAGTAAGTATCTGAGATTGATTTGGCATCCGGTTCTTCTTGAGTGCTGACCCAGCACAATGCTCCATCCAATGAGGTGCCCAATTATTCACTAACTCACTATTGCTAGGGCTCAAATTATAATCAATAAATCAAATCAATATTTCTGACTTTCAATTTCCTCTTCCCTTTAATATGGGTATAGAAACACTTGGCCAATATGTATTTCATGATTTTTATGAAATCAAAAGCAGATAGGTAACTGGGTCAAAATTTAGAAACTCGGTGATTTAAAGAAGAGAACCAGAAGATTCAGATTAACTCCTGAATTGTTTCCTCTTTGTTAGTCAAAACTTTTAGAGTGTGACTTGGCCAAAATCTGAAAAGTACCTTTAGATGTCATCAGGTTCAATCTATTCGTTTTATAGATGAGAAAACTGATCCCCAAGCTCTTACAAATAGAGCAAATAGAATAGTTTTTGAAATGACCCACATTTGAACCCAGGTTCTGTAATTCCAAAATCAAAAAATAGAACAGAAGAAGGATGACTTAGATAGCTTTCAGGAAATTGAAAAATTCCATTAATGGCTTTAAATTTTTCCTAGAAGCAAATCTATCTTTTTTATTATCAGTAGATCGCTTTTTATTTTTTGCTGTAAGTTATGGAACACTACACTCTTAAAAATATGAAAAGTGATCATGGCATAGAGAATAAGGGAGAGGTAAATATATGGATCTGAATAGGCTTCAGTACATAATGAATGGAATGAAGTTAGTGAAGACTTCTCCATGCTTAATCAAAGACTTTTAGTAGATGGTTGGGCCTAGGTTTTGGTTTCCCAGAAATCATGTGACTTTTGGGAATATGAAACTTAAACTGCCACAACACAATCCCCCTCAAGTTGTCATATCAACATAACACAACCCTGCCTTGTGTTGCCACATCGACATCGACATCAACATCAACATATTGCCTATTGGTTATTCCACTGCTATCTTGTCCCCTATTCACAAGGCAGACTTTCAAGTTTAGATTGTGAGCCTGCCTCCCAATCAATGGGAGTAAAAGGCCAGCGGGGGTGGGGGGGCGGGGCAGGGGTAGGATCTGCATTAGGGCTATATAATCTCTATATTTGCCTTCTGTAATTGTCTCACTCTCCTGATTACTTATCAGAGAGGAGATGCCCTTTCTTGGAGAGCGTAATAAAGTCTTGCTGCTTTGCTTCTACCTTGATAAGTCTCTGACTTTTATTTGAGTCTGTGGTCTCTGAGCCCCAGTTTTGGGGGCTCATCTGGTATCCGCCCACTTGTTGGAAGACCCTCCTTTTCTGAGTCCATGGGCAGGTGCCCACTGGAGTTTTCTCCAGTGGTCCTTGGAAGTTGGGAAGGGTAGGACTCCTCCTCGAATAGGTAAGATCTTGAAGAGGGAAACTTAGAGAAACAAAAGGAAAGCAAGTGGTGATGCTCCAGAAAACATTAGTAAGGACATCAAATCAGCCTAATTCAGTCACGTGAGTTGTGTGTGCATGACCTAGGTAAGCGAAACCAGGGCAACTTAGAGGTTGGTGATCTCCTGGGTGACCGGAAAGGGAGGACGACCTCCCCTTGGTTAAAATTGTTTGTAAGTATAGAACAGGTAAATTCATTCAGTCTCTGACTGGAAGGGGAGGGCTACCTCCTCTTGGTTAAAATTCACTATGGGACAGGAACAGACCCAGACTGCTGGTACCAGGAAATCATATGATATTCCAAAAGACAGTCCTTTAGGGAGTAAATTTTATAATTGGGACGAATTACCAAAGTATAAGGGAAAGGATAAGAAGAAAATGATAAAATATTGTTGCATAGTTTGGGGTGGTACCTCAAAAGGAGGGAGTGTAATTTTATCAAATCTGGAGGGCAGCAATGAAAGCTTGGGAAACTGCCCATTCAATAGCACAGGGAGGACTTACAGGGGAACAAAATTTCCCCTGAGGGACTCTAACTATGATCTTAATAATGCCACTCCTAGAGAACACCTGTGGGGTCTTAGAACCCTTATAATGCAGGGGATCCAAGATGCAGTCCTCTGGAATCAAAATATGAATAAAGTTTCAGAAATTAGGCAAGAAAGAGATGAAACTCCATCAGAATACCTAGGGAAACTAAAAGAAAGTATGAGGAAATAATCTGGAATGAGTAGAAAGCAAACCCAGACCATGCTCAGATTCTAGTTTGTAATCAATTCCTGGCCTGACATTAACAAGAAAAACTGGCGGGCTGGCAAACAAAACCCTTGGGTGAATTATTGAAGGTTTCTCAGAAAGTACATGTAGCCAGGAGAGAGAGAGTGAAAATAAGGAGAAAGAAAAGACCTCTGAGATTATATTGCAATCTCTAAAACAACAGGAGGAATCTTTGAAACAACAAGGGGAATCTTTACCTGAGAGTTCAGGTTCTTTGTATGTCGGAACTGTGGGAAGGAAGGTCACTTTAAGAGGGAGTATCCTATGCCTTTTGGAGTTGCCCTCTTGATACAGAAAGCAGAGGTATTTTTGCCTGTGAGTGGGAGGACGCCAGGACATGAAGAAAGCAGCAACACTGGTGGTGTGTGTTGCCCCAAGCATACACAGATACTAACCAATTTGGCCAAGTACTTGAAACAATTTTTGAGGGGTTCTGGTCTCCTTGTGGGATCTGAGTATTGCATGACTTATTGATTACCAGAGATAGGAGGGAGCATGTTAGTGAAACATTCATACAGTTGTTGAATTATTTAGGGAGCAGGGACTCTGGGTTTCGAGGGGAAAATTACATTTTGTGGAAAAAGAAGTCAAATATTTAGGGCACCTGATTGGTGAAGGAAGCAAGAGACTTGACCCTGCCAGGGTAGAGGGAATCCTCCAGACCCCTGCGCCTCCCCAAAAAAGGGAACTACACAAGTTTTTAGGGTTAGTGGGGTATCGTAGATATTGGATAGACTCATATGCTAATATAACTAAACCCTTGTGTGATCACCTACTGGATGAGAGCCCAGGCATTATCTTTTGGGATGAGGAAAGTCAGCAGAATTTTGACTAGTTTCACTCCTGGTCCTAGCCCTTCCCTCATTGGAAAAACCTTTCCATTCGTATGTAAATGCTGACAAAGGCTTTGCTCCCAGTGTTCTGGCACAAATAAGAGGACTGCAAAGAAGACCAGTCACCTTTCTATTTAAACCTAGACTCAGTAGCCAGAGGCTGGCCTACCTGCATTCAGGCAATGGCTGCTACTGCCTTATTGGTTGAAGAGAGCTAAAAGCTCACCTTTGGAGGAAGCTTGATAGTAAGTGTCCAACATCAGGTGAGGCTGATTTCTTTTTTTTTTTTTTTTTCAGTGTTAATCTTTTTTTTTTTAAATAAATTTATTTAACTTTTTACATTCATTTTCACAAGATTTT